>PVIC010002796.1:53891-74110 GCA_004025085.1 Thryonomys swinderianus
AAAAAAAAAAAAAAAAAAAAAAAAAAAAAAAAAAAAAAAAAAAAAAAAAAAAAAAAAAAAAAAAAAAAAAAAAAAAAAAAAAAAAAAAAAAAAAAAAAAAAAAAAAAAAAAAAAAAAAAAAAAAAAGAAGGCTCATCTTAGGAGGTTAATGGATCATAAAAATATTTCAGCAAAAATTACATTCAGGAATCCAAACAATATTATTTAAGTTCAGTTCTAGCATTGTTATATCATCCATTGGAATTTAGTAGAATATACTTCTGCCTCAATTGACACTATCAAGGCAGGCACAGAGATTAAGAGTACCAAACAGGTATCATGTGACCATGAAAGAATAAAGAACTTACTCAGGAGCAAGACAAGAGTCTCCTGGACTACAGAAAGGGCCAGGATCAGAGACAAACTAAAATTAATACTGACATAATGCATGAACCAATGGGAGTGACTGCATTGTAAAGCCAAGTTTCACTGAGCCTGTGGTTATGGTTATTATGCCTACGAAATATCTGTGTAATTATAAATTTTAAGATTTTTTTAATGGTAGATTTTTGATGGGTATATTTTGAAAAGACAACCAACTTTATTTAATAAATTCTATTGAAAATAGAAAAACATTAAAATAGGAAAACAGGTGAAAGAGATTTTTCTGAATTCTCTTAACTGTGGTTTTCTCTCTCTGGCCATTGAATCAAAATACACAATCTCTATTTAAATAGTAACAAGATTTATATTTTTGCTTCAAATGTAGGGTTTCTGGTTTTTTTTTTTTTTTTTTTTTGCGGTACCAAGGATCATGTTTTGTCTTTTAAAGTTTGGCATTTTTCAAAATCACTGAAAACTCCAATGAAAATACAGACTTTTGAATCAACCCAAGAGTTTCTGACTCATGTGGTGAGCCCTGTAAGGCAGAATCTAACAGTCTTTCAGGTATGAATGATGATTGTTCAGAAACTGCCTTTGAGCTCTTTTGAATTAGAATATAACTTACATAGTGTCACTAATATGATTTGACCCAACACCACCATCATTAAGCAAAGAATTGAAAATGACTTATGCAAAAGTAAGATTTCTTAGCATTTCACAAATCTGAGAGCTAGGAACACCCAGACTTATCAATTACAGGAGCCTGACCTCCTTATCCATATCTGGGGTAGATACTTCCTCTCTCAGTTTTAGAGCTGTAGCTTCTTATTTAAACCTATAATTCTTCCACATATATTCTTAAAATTTTTGTATTGCAGCCTATTTTGTTTCTACTCATATGGTACTATGATGTCAACAAAGCCTGCCTTTTCTTGAAACTTAGAAAGTATCCTCCTAAACATTCCTGATTTTGTAATTATTTAACTGAATTTATCTAAAAATTTGAATCATATTCTAACATGTGAACAATATAAAAAAAACAGTGATTTGAATGTGGGTATTGAAAGGAAATGTGGGACATAATAACATTTCTACAAGGGCTTAAAATATGTCAGGACTCATTGTCACTAGCAATGGCAGAGTTGAGGAGCAGGTGCCCAGCATTAATTCTTATATGCTAATGACATTAATGGGAGTCCTGTGGTTTCATTCCCAAGCACCGCTTTCAACATTCATCCCAAGATATGAATTAACGCAATGTAGTTCCTGCACTGCTGGGTCTTATTGCTTAATTAATGTGATCATAATGACAGTGGGGGACTCTAAATTTTCTATGTCACTTCATGTCCTATAAAGTTTCAATAGAACAATGAGCTTCAAAAGAAGATGAGTCATTTGCATGGGGGAGTTTAAGTAATAGGCTTAAAGGCAGTGCCCACCACTGAAAAGAGGTTATGCAAAATATTGTCTGAGAAAGACATGTGATGTGCCACAAATTTTATTACTTGTTATGTGTATCTGGAGGCTCCACTTTGAGGAATTAAATTTCATTCAAGTGTACAATGTCTCCACTGTACTCCAAGCAGATAAACAATCTGTTAATGTGACATAAAGTGCACTACTAATTTCTCCTTTCGAATTTTCAGGGCTAAGAAATAGCCCATCATGGCACAAATGTTAAAGGTTTGCACACCACTATCCTACAGCATGATAGGATGATACTGATTCAAAGAAATAGAACATACCTTCCTATAGTATTGTGCATCAACAATTTCATTCGAGTTCTTAGTCTTACTTTTCTTGTGTCTTCATCCTCTGCTGTCTATAACATTTAACACTGCCTTAAACTTTACTTCTCCCTAGCTTGTACTCTCAATAGACTTTCTGTCTTCCTTATACATAACTGTCTATAACTTTTGACAGTTTCTAGTTAGTATAACTATTTCATGAAATCAGTCCTTTAGGTTTTGATCTTGACCCCCCTTTGTACCACTTCTTCATTGTTACTTAGGTCACATCGTGTATGTGTATAATTTAAGCTATCATTCAGAGGAGATCCCAAAAAAGTATATTCAAGAGGCAAATATGTCGGGATAAAATATGTAGATCGTACACTATTCAATGTCTCTGTTATGTCTAATGCAAAATATGTTGGCACTAATACACAGTAAGGTAACAACAGAGATTTTTTTCAAAATAATTACTAATGTAAGCAAACTACAATACTTCCTTTATTTCACAATGTCCTATAGCTTACCCAGTTAAAAGCGGATAGGCTAAAGAAGCATGCTACTATTTAGAAAGTCTTTCCTTGGTTTTCTCTGCTAAAATTATGCTATTATTGCTAAAGGAACTTATTTATGTATATTCTCACAAAACCTAGTCCAGAAGTGTAGATATTTTATTATTTTATTTATTTTTTTTATTTTTTGAGACAGTGTCTCACTTTGTAGTTCAGGCTGGCCCTGAGCTTGCTGTAGCTCAGGCAAGTCTTGAACTCAGCAATTCTCCTGCCTCTGCCTCCTGAAGTGCTGGGATTACAGGCTTGAGCCACCAAGCCTGTAATGTACATATATAATATATATATTATATATACTATATATACTTTATACAATATATATATATTCTATATATAAATATATATGATATACAATACATATAACATAAATATTTCATATATATATATGAAAATAGGTAGTTTTAATTACATAGGTTATGAAAAAAGAGCTTCAGGATCTCAAGTTTTTTGAAGCTTTATTGTGAGTAGAAGGCTTTAAAAACATTTCATAATGTCAACCTAATATTCTTAAAATACAATATTAAAATTTACAAGAAGAAATAAGTGGAAGCCCTATTCTGTCATTATTATTCAGTATCATGAGCTTTTTGAAAATACAGACCTTATATTCAGAGCATAGTTAACAAGACTAAATGGAAAACAGAGAAGTTTACGTTAGATTAATCTAATCTTACTAATGTAATCTTACATTAGTTTCAGGAATAGGATGCATAAAAGTCTAAACGGCCAACATGTTACCAAAAAGTCAATGGAGTTCTATTTCACAATAGAAAACAAAGCTACAATAAATCAATTGCAAAGTCAGACCAAAATTTTATAAAAATGTGAGTCAGGAAAGGTATAGCCTTATAACATAAAGGAAACTACTATCAAGCATATTTGAATGACCCAGAAAATTATTATTCTAAACTTTTTGTCTATTTCTTATGGACAGGGATATGCCCCAGTAATTTTTAGTGATTTTTAGTTCACACATGAGATAGAGAAAATAAATCAGAGTGTCATGATTTCATGTTAGAGTCGTCATTACTATAGTTCAGTAATATATTTTATTCATGAAATTGAGGACCACACAAGGAAAACACATGCTTGGCACAGTGACAATCATGAAAATAGACACTCCTACACTTCCAGCTTAGCCATCTAAAGTTTAGCTGCTGTTAGAGATGCTAAAATGTGGATAGCCACCTGCTACAAAAAGACATTTTAGTGGGTGACACTGTAAATAAAATGGTAATCTCAAGCCATTATATTGCATAGTGAGATCATAGCCACCTTACTTAACGAAAGTATACTTCATGATGTATAGACGATGATGAAATCACCTAACGAAGACATTTCTCAACTTCTAATGAGATGGCAGCATAAACAGCAGAGATACAGCTTACTTCTCTGAGATTTTGGTATTATCCAGACACTGGAATACAGCAATGTGGGGTAGGGAAAGAGGGAATGGGTTACCAGGACTCAGCAAGGATTTGACTACTAAAGTCCACGAGAAGAGTGAAGATGCAAAAACAATGACAATTCCAAACAAAACCCACCACCTCATCTTTGACAAAGGGTCTGCACACCTTCTCTGGAAGAAAGACAGCTTCTTTAATGGAAGGTGCTGAAAATTTGACTATCCACATGCTGAAGATTATAATTAGCACCATACGTACTAAACTAACAGTGAAATGGATCAGAGATCTAAATATTAAAACAGGAACATTAAATCTGCTGGCAGATAGACTAGGTAGAACTGTTGAACATGTAGGTGTAGGTGGAAAATATAGGAACACAACTTTGGTCAAACATCAGCTATCACAAACAATTAACAACTTGGATCTTATTAATAAGCTTTTACAAAGCTAAAGAAAGCTACAAGAGAGTGAAGAGATAACCTACCACCTACCACTGTGTAGGAAAAATTTGGGCAGACAGAGTACTAATATTTGGAATATATAAAGCTCTCAAAAAAGTCAGCCACTCAAATTTAAATGCCCATTTCAAAAATGGGCATCTAAAATGAAGTACACTTCTCAGATGAAGTAGAAACAGCAAATAAATATATGGAAAATGTTCAATATTGAAAATGTTGATTAGAGAGATGCAAGTTAAAAAAAAATTGAAACTCCATCTCACCACAGAAAGAGTGATTATCATGAAGAAATCGAACAATAACAACGCTGGCAGGGCTGTGGGGAAAAAGGATCCTCTCTCTGCTGTTCATAGGAGTATAGACTGGTGCAACCACTGTGGAGATCAATGTGGAGATTCCTCAAACAATGGAACCTAAAACTGAAGGTTCTCTTTGACTCAACCCTTCCCCCTTTTGATCTCTTCCTTAAGGAATTAAAAAGCATTGCACAATACATGAATACCTACATTTCTAGTGGCACACTTTGTAATTGCTAAATCCTGTGAACAGCCCAATTCCCATCAATCCTTGATTTTACAGAAGGCATTAAATAATCTAGATATTAAGAAAACCCAGAAACAATATTAGGAGGTCACAGACCATATTTGCTTACTCACTTCTGCCCCATGATCCATTTAACCTAACTATGCTTTCTCACCCCATATGCAATTAATCTTTAAAAGTTCTTTTTGAATTCTGACCAGGTATATCACTGAAATGGAGTCACAAATAAAAATGAATGGTCACCTGATGACATATTCACCTCAGGAAAAATTTTTGCTCTGGACTAGAGTGAATGGAGTTTATCATTGATTCCACTATCAATCACCAATAGTCTAGTTGTTTACACTCAATTTATTTCCTTTTCTCAGTAGAAGATCTAACACAAAATGTAGTATGTTACTTAATGGAGTAATGTAGTTTCAAAATTGTCATTTCTGTTCTTCCTTGCAGGGTTTTTTTTTTTTTTTTTTTTTTTTTTTTGGACAGGGTCTCGCTTTGTAGTTCAGGCTGGCTCTGAGCTCACTATGTAGCCCAGGGAAGCCTCGAACTCAGCAATCCTCCTGTCTCTGCCTCCCGAGTGCTGGGACTACAGGCATGAGCCACCACACCCGGCTTCCTTGCAGGGTTTTAAAGCCATTTAGAATGCTATGAGTTTCTTTGGAATCAAACCAAATACTATCTGAAAGCTAATCTGTGAAGCTGTTTTGTAGATTTACACAAGTCACCTGGAAGTGCCCAAAGGATCCTGAAATGGATTTCTTATTTTGTAACTAGATTCATACATTAAAGGCATACCGTGAGAATATTTCAATTATCAAAATAAAAGTCTAGCACAATGACAGCATTTTGTACATGCTAATGGATTATGCTCCTGCTCGGACACTAAATTGGAAAATCTCAGCTCATACATTTATGGCAGTTGAGCTGCCCCAGGATTAAACACATATAATGGGTGACCTGTTGGAAAACTGCACAGAAACATATTTCTACAGAACTGAAAAATGCATCTAGTTGGAATTTGTCCAAAGGGAGGAAAAATTCCCATTTTTTTGAACTAATCCAACAATAATCACTCTAATTCAATCAAATGGATAGCATCAGACCCAATGGCTTCTTGCCTGAGGCTGCAAGAAGTTGTTTTTTTGTTTTATTTCTTTTTTTTTTTTTTAGACAGGGTCTTGCTTTGTAGTTCAGCCTGGCCCTGAGTTCACTATGTAGCCCAGGCAAGCCTGGAACTCAGCAATCCTCCTGCCTCTGCCTCCCGAGAGTTGGGATTACAGACCTGAGCTACCACGCCCAGCACTGTGGTATGTGGTATTGGTTGCTGGTGGGCGTGATCACCACACCCAGCATTGTGGGGTGTGGTACAGATTGCTGGTGGATGTGAGTCACCACACTCAATATCATATCATTGTATGTGGTTATGGGGATTGAACCAGGGACCTTGTGCTTGCTAGGCAGGCGGCGGGCCCACTGAGCTAAATCTCCAGCCCCACAAGAAGTCTTATAGTGAGAGCTATAAGGAAAAATAAATAAATAAATAAATAAATAAATAAATAAATAAATAAATAAATAAATAAATAAATTTTAAAAAGCAAGTTTAACAAAAATGTCTTGAGGTTTTTGGGAGGTAAACCATGTATTCCAGAAATGCATTTGAATGAAAAGAGGTATGTCTCACTTTACTTTGAAAGCAAAATGAAGACTGGAGGTCTTTTGCTGTGCTTGAAAGGAGAAACTGGTGGTCAGTAGGGTGACGGTTGGGATTACAGTGAGCTCTGCCACAGTGGGAAACCGAAGGACAGACTCTGGGCCCTGAAGCAAAGTGGCGAGACTTGGAGCAATATTAGCTTTTTCAAGCGAAGCTCTCTAACGCCTACCAGAGTGATGATTACAATCATGCAAGAGGCCAGCTGTAAACTTTTAAATATATCCTAGGAAATTTTACAGAAGACTTCAGCTTGGATTAAAGTAAAAATGGAAACCCACATCTACGGCTGATTGCCTTCATGGAGAGATCATTTCACTCACACGGTAATGTGGCCTAGCAAGCTCAGCTGACACGGAGACAAGCTTTGTCTACTCTTCGCTGTCCAGACTTGGCAATTTATAAACCCAGTAGCATCTGCTTGAGTTCTTTTTAGCAAGATCCTAGATTTCTTTTTTTTTTTCATTGTGGAATTCCAAACCAATAATCTGAGTGAACATTTTTATTGGCTATCTGAATGTGTTCTCCAACTTTGTGCATCAGTTATAGCCTGTCCTCTCTACTTAATAAAATTGTTATAGACATAAATGGCATTACTTTTATGGTTGCCTTCATATCATAAAGCTCCACCACTAGTCTTCACAGGATTAGACTTTATCTTTCACATTGAGCTAAAACATCATTGAGATTTGCCTTCTTTGTTTAGCTTGGGATAGTTTCTACAATATGCTAAAAATTTAGATACTTAAAAGCACTTTTATTAATGCATGAATGCAATATTTAATTTTCAATCACTGAAGCTGTGATGGTTTTATAGGAAGACATGCCTAGTTGCTGTTACTGGTTTGGTTTATCTATTTTCACTATGTTGTGGCCAAAAATAAATAAATGGCTGAATTGTCTCAGTAGGGTGCAGTGATTTCCTGAGACTTTTGTTAGAATTGCATTTGTATATAAGTACAAAGAAAGAGGTGAAAAAATGGACAAAGGTCTGCTGATAAATTTAAAAATTTTCACTAAAAATACAGCAGTAAAACAGCTGAAGCTCAAATCTAGAGAACCATGTCTCCTGAAAATAAATATCCCCCAAGCTCGTAAACACTAAGGCTAGTGGTCAGGAATGAACAGATGTTTATTGCCTCATGCACCCTCTGCTACTCTGGGATAATCTCTTAAATATCCCAAATCCAGTTTGAATTTAAATTAGATTCATATTTTCTTTCACGATTATTCTATTAAAAATATCATATGATTAGCCAATTAAATGGAGGGGAAAAATCAGTAGGAGAGCAATCCCCTTTAATATTTTCAATTAAGATGTAGTGTGGCCAATAAAAACGGCTTACATTTTCATTTTATGGGTACCTATGGAGAGCATTATGACACAAATGACTCAGAAGAAGGTAATCGTTTCAAAATATATTGTAGTGGAAGACTGTAAACAGTGCAGTGTGTTAGCTTACAAGGGATGTGATGAAAATATAAAGTTTTTTTTCAAAGGGGATTCATATTTATTTTATAGTCTTTTAGGGTGCTTGTGCCTGCCAATTTACAGCACATATTTCTAAAATGCCACAGACTGTTCTCTCCTAGGGAAGGGTGGGAAGGTGAGGGTATGGCCATTAGGGGATAATATGTTTTTAAGGAGAAGAAAGTCATGTTACAACTCCATTCTATTTGCTCCCTAGATCTGAAATGGACCTTCACCAGGGCATAGTATAAAACCTTATTTTCTTATAGGACCATAAGGCGAAAGATGAAAAGCTGAGGTTTGTGATGTCAAATACAGTGGGAGTATGCAAAATTTCTAGCACAGAGGACAGGATCAGATAGTTGGATGCAATTATTTCAGTTTCTGTGAGTTCTTGAGACTATATGAACTCCAATTAATCTCAATAATTCTTAGTGGTTATAGTATATGATGACATATTAACAAGCTCTTCTCTATATAAAATTTTATTGGATTAGGCTAGCAATGACTCAGTTCTCATGGGCAAGAAAATGTCCTCAGCTCCTCCATATTAAAAATGTTTATCATAGTTTTATGTAGAATTGATATACTTGATTTTGATTGAGCAGCAGATTACCAAACTGTGTAGGCTGAGGATACATCCTTAAATGCAGAGATTTAATAAACATTTATTAAGTATATTCATCTATGTAAAAGCAGACTGACAGCTTTGAGAAATCATCTAAAAAAGCTGAAGTTAGAATACAAAAAAAGTAGCTGGGAATTAAAAGATAAGCAAATAATAAATTTTATTTTTAATAATTTTAATAATATATTATGTGTAAAGTCATGTATTATTATTGATACACATTACTTCTCTCAGTCATGCACACTAATGAGATTGCTATTCTTATCAGACCCAATACATATCATATAGCCAGAAAACTAAGTTGGGGAAAAATTGCTATATCTAGGGCCATAGTGATGGAAAATGATTCTATGTACTTGCCTATGTTCTAAGTAAAAGGAAGATTCAGCCCAAATACTTTACTGTATGAAACTTACATTCTATGTGCTTTGTATATAATTAACATTTGGCATTCAAGTTAGTTCATAAGGAGTTTGGTGTTTCTAATGAATACAATGAAGACTAAAATATGTGAAGGTAGTTATTGATGCAGACATTTTTCTCCTATAACAGGTTATATTCATGTAGAATGGGCCTGTGCTTTAACCTTCTCTCTTAGACTTATCCAGGCATTGTGTAAATTGTACCAGTAATTAATTTACTTTCCAGGCTTGAGTGATGAATGAACTTAACTATATAGGGAAAGATTCAAAAGGGCAATATTTTGACACTCTTCAAGCAGAAATTTTAATAAAATTATTTTTAGCCAAAGAAAAAAAATAAATTTAGATATTTCTTGCATTTGTTTTCCTATAAATACTTTAAATTTCCAGAACATGCCGATATAGTCTAATTTGTTAAGCTGTCATCGAAGAACTATAGTCTGTGTACTCATCTTAGAGTTGAAACATCTCTTCAGGAAAGTTTGCATTTTCCTAGTGGTCAGGTTCTACTTTCAAATGTATGTCATAGTGAACATGAAATCCAGGTCACACTGTGGGATAGAGACACCTTCATACCTGGAACTGTTCAATGCTGCCCCTGATTTTACAAACTTTGCTAGTTAATGATACTGTTCACATATAAAATATTAGTAATCATATACATGGTTGCCACTCTCTCACTTATTCCTAGAAACTCTACTATGTTCCTTTAGCTCATGATGCACTTATAATTTTCATAATATTGTCATAGGCTCAGGAGCACTTTTGCAGTTAATCATGCTTTGATTTTTGAGGACACTAAACACAATATGCGTATTTTAATGAGTAAGTTCAACATGTATGTGTGTACATGGTGCTGTTGGGTAAAATGTATCTTACCAATCCTTAAAATGTTGATTTGATTGAAAAGCATCCAACTGAGAACTTATAAGACACAGGCTACTGACAATACATACTGGAAACAGAGATTTATTTGGCTTTAAATATTGAATCATTCACATAGAAAGTAAAGGATGATGACCTCAGACCAGTATTGTCTACTGTAAAATTTCAAATAAAATATTTATATTTCAAGATTTAAATAAGTTTTAAAGATGTAGATTCTGAAGAGTATTTGGTACATTGTCTGGTACCTGGAAACTAATATTAAGGTAGTAAATACCACCATTACCATCATATCATCCATTTACTGTTATAGTTAAAACAGCTGTAGAAATTTAGTAATTAGCAAATGAAATAAATATTTTATTGTTATTCATCTCACATCACTGAAAAATGCTTTCACAATTCCTATATCTTTATAAATTACAAGATTGACAGAAGGACCAGGTGTGTTGTCAACGTGATTTGAAGACACTTAATATAAACCCTCTACTCCAGCATTAATATTTTTTTCTTTCATAATGTTTATTCTTTTATTTTGTCATTTTTCTATGTTGTTGATTTAGCTTCACTTTCTGTTGAAAGTACAGAATATTAAAAATCACATATTGTTTGAGAAAAGTTTCCTTCTATTACTTTATTTATTGTTTCAAGATAGACTGCTTGGTAAATTGAGCCTGGAGTTTAAATATTTGGCCTATTTTCCTCATCTCTTCTGTTTTCTGCCTTATGCGCTATTGACAATATTATCAAATTAAATTAATAGTCCAGCCTTAGAAAAGGTTAATATTTCAAGGACGTAAGGCCTTAAAATATTGCAGTTTATAAAATGTTCTTAACTTTTGTGCATTTTGCTTTAACATTTCATTTTGATTTGACCTTGACAAACTCATGCTGAATATGGAGATTTTCAGGAATTTCTCATCGCTTTAGTGCTTGTCATATTATAGTTTGCACCTTACTTTATTGCAGTTGGTATTATCGTTACTAATGTTTTCTTTCATCAAATCATTGTTCTTGATTAGTTTTTACCTTTAGAAAGTATGTATGACTTACCCATTATAAATAGCATCAATAATTTAAGGCCCTTGCTTTCTTGAAATACTGACCTTTCTAAGGCTGGACTCTAATTTAATCTGGTAATCTTGTCAATGGAATATATGGTAGAAAAAAAAAAAGAAATGAGGAAAATAGAGCAAGTTGCAAATGTGTTCTAGAATGTATGATCGATATCGTGAAATAGTAAATATTCAAAGGGAAATGGGGTTTCAGGGTAAATAATGAGGAAAAAAATTGATGGTTAAAAAAGGAAACAAGGCTGTGTCTATAGAGGCGGGAGATTGTAAGATGGGGAGGGGAGAGGGAAAAATGAGAATTAAGTTGGGTCATATGCTGGTACAAATTCTCAATGTGGAATGTAATTGTGAAGTGTATATATAATGTACCAATAAAACGTACTGATAAAAATTACTAATAAAATAAATTTTTTAAAATAGAAAGTATGTATGATTTCAGTGAAATTCCAAAATAGACCTGAGACAATTAAAAATACAGTCTAGTATTTTTGAACTGCATCCAAACTCCATTCTGAATACTAGTAGGGAGCCTTTGAAATAGAAGGGTCACATTTCTTGGAAACCAGCTTTTGAAAAAGAAATCTTATTCTATTGTTTACATTCTTAGCACATGATAGAGAGTAATTCTCAATATATTTTAATGAATTATTTGGTTGAATGATTAGTGAACTGAGCCACAGATCTTAAACTTTCAGAGCTTCAGTTTATATTTCTGCAAATTGGTAAAAATAGCATTTTTTTTTTTGAGACAGGGTCTTGCTTTATAGTTCAGGCTGGCCCTGAGCTCACTATGTAGCCCAGGCAAGCTTCGAACTCAGCAATCCTCCTGCCTCTGCCTCCCGAGTGCTGGGATTACAGGCATGAGCCACCACAGCCAGCAAAAATCGCATTTTAAGCCACTAATATGTGATGATCAAATAAAATGAAACAATGAAATTGTTTTGAAAATCCAAAGGTTGTTATATGTAGTTTTGTAGTTGTATGTTTACTATGTACACATGTATACATATCACATCCTGTAAAGATATTCACAGAGGAGATTAAGAACAGCTCTAAGAAAGTTTCCCTTATAATAGGAGTTCTCATAACAGTGAAAAAGAAAGTTAACAGGAGCAAAGAAAACATGTAACTACTACCGTTGCTGTAGAATTAAGCCTCGGTTTGCAGTGGAGAAAACCAAACACTACATTTCTCAGGAAATTTGTAAGAGCTTATTATGTAGTAGGAGAAGACCAAACATGTAGTGCTGAATTTATTACTACAGCCAATCATTACTATTGTAAGTACAAGTCGTCACTGCAGGAACCACAAGTCAACAGAGTACTGGAGTTATTGAAAAGAGAATTTTAAAATAAGCCTAAATGGGGGCTAGTTTAGCCTAAAATTCTATGTTAAAATTCCAACAGAAGGAAGTGGTCTTCATTCCCAGGGGAAGAGAAAAACTTATTTACTCCATTCTTCAACCTCTCAAGATAATGTGGTTTTTAAAAAAGAAAGAAAGAAACAACAAAAAAGAGAGGAAAAAGGAAAGAAAATGATTATCACATACACAAAGGCAGAAGGAAGGAATAAAGAAAGGAAAGTGTAGGGAAGGAAGTAAAGTAGGAAGAAAGATAGGATGGAAGAAGGTAGAGGAATATGTCCCCAAGAGATGAAGATGTCAGAGAACATATCTCAAGCTATGAAATAGAAACTAAGTAAAAACTATGAGCAATAGAACAAATTACGGTGATAAAAGTTGACAACCTGTAAGAGAGATGAGTAATTTCAACAGGAGGGAAATTACAAAAATAATCAAATATAGATTAAAAAATTAAAAGCAAGAGAAAAACAGATGAAAATATATGTGATGTTTTCATTAGTTATACAGGGTAACAAAAATTACACAAATGGAATCATAATGGGTAAAAGAATGGGTTAAAGAAAAATGTCCAATATAAAATATTGTCCCATATAAAATAACAAAGTAAACCATGTTAATGAAAAATTATTTTGTTATTTATAAATGGAGGACATTTTTCATTATTTTCCTAAACTATTACTGTATATCTAGTAAAAGTAAAAGTGTGCCATATACTGACAAGGTTGAGAAAAAGATGGAGTGTAATGAGAAAACGCTTTAATGTAAGAGTTTAGTGTATTTCTAAACGTGAGATGTGAATCAGAATTCAATTAAAAATTATTTACACTTATGATCTCAAAATGAATAGGCACCGATTTAACAAAATGTGCAGAATCTGTATGTTGAAATCTAAACCACTGGTGAAAGAATAAAAGAAATCCCCCCAAAATGGACAGGTAGAAGATATTCATGGGTTGGAAGAATGTTGTTAAAAAATTAATGCTTACTCTTTCATATATAAACATAATCACAATAGAAATACCAGAGAGAAATTTTTAGATATTACTAAGTTGATTCTAGACTCTTACTAAAATTTTAGGGAAAGTATTATAGTGAAAAATATTGGCAAAAAATGAGAGGCATAATCATGATTATACTACGTTTGGTACAAAATTACAATACAATTAAGCATTGATGAAAACATAGATGCAGAAATCAGTGTAACAGAACTAGAGACAGATCCACACAGACACAGCCACATTTTAGTTTTGATCAAAGATGAATATAATTCAATATAGAAGGGAAAGATTTTAATAAATAGAACAGTTTGATCAAGTCAATGGTGAAAGGAAAACTTTTTTTTTTTTTTTTATTGAGACAGGGTCTCGCTTTGTAGTTCAGGCTGTTCCTGAGCTCACTATGTAGCCCAGGCAAGCCACAAACTCAGCAATCCTCCTGTCTCTGCCTCCTGAGTGCTGGGATTACAGGTGTGAGCCACCACGCCCAGCACTGTGGTATGTGGTATTGATGGCTGGTGGGCGTGAGTCACCACGCCCAGCACTGTATGTGGTTACTAGATCAAACCCAGGACCTTGTGCTTGGGAGGCAGGCGCAGGAACCACTGAGCTAAATCTCTGGCCCAAAGGAAAACTTTTTAATAAATATTAGAATGATTGGACTTACAAAAACAAAGCAAAAAACTTTAGCAAATATTTTGTGCCTAGTTGAATAAGCTTTAAAAAGTGTATGTGAATACAAATTGTAAAATGATGAAACTATAAATCAGTGAAGAAAATCTGTGGTCTTGGGTTTGGCAAGTAATTTGCATACATGAAAACAACATGATGCATGAAATACTGATGACATTGATCATTTTGTAAAATAAATATTTTCTTCAGTGAGAGATTCTATTAAAATAATTTAAAAGCCTGCAGAGTGGGATTAAATATTTACAAATCAAATATCTGAGAAATAATTTTACTTAGAATATGTATATGAAATAACATCATAGTATCTGAAAAAACAAATAACAGACAAAACATATACTGAAGCAGAAAAAGGTATACATATACATATTTGTCTGCATAGGCAGAATTCTTACATAAATTAGCAAAAAACAAATTACTAAAATGACTTAAAAATAGTGTCAATATCAAATGATGGGAAGTACATAGAACGAGCCTTTCTCACCCTGCTGGTTGGTACAGGAACTGACAGCCACATTAGAAATCAGATCACCAATGGGCCATGATGTAGCTCACTGGTGCTGTACCTACCTGGGAAAAGCAGGGCCCTGAGTTCTATCCCAGATACAGGGAAAGAAAAGTAATCAGCTAATCAACTTTGTATGGAGATAAACATTCATTTACTGTACTACTCAGAAACCCCACTGTCAGAAACTTACAAAAATATATACTAAAAATTTACACTTCATTTATTTATAACCATGCAAAATGAAAAGCAAATCATATGTCTTTTGACAGGTGAATACATAAACACTTTGTGCATTTAAGTGTGCTGAAATACTACTCTGAGTAGTGAATTAGTGATATGCACTGCATGCCTGAATCCTAAGTGTGTTTTTGTCATTTCATGGAGCTACATGCAAAAGCCTATGTACTGTATGATTTTCGTTACATTCTGTAAAAGGCAAAAGCACAGCAACAGCAGAAGGGGGCAGCATGGCCTCCAGGAAAATACGATTTTCCTTCAAGAGGTAGTATTAAAACAATTTTTGCGGTGCTAGATCTACTCAGTATGCTACTGTGATGATGATGTGTGTGGGTATGTACATTTACATTTGTCAATCTCATTGCACGGTACAACTATAATGTTCTAATGTATAGGGTGGAAATCAAAAGGAAATACCTACCAAGACATTAGAAGAACAAAAGATGAGATGTGAGCTCTGACAAATATCTAGGCATAAAGCAAACCCAGTGAGGTAATGTTACATTGATGGAGGGAGAACATAAAAGCATGGTTGATTTAAATTAAGTTGGAAAATATTGTTTATACTTTTTTCTAAAGTTGCCTCCAAATGGAAAGGCAAAATGTATTTGGTAGTGCACCATATTTATGCATTCATAAGCATATATTTAAAATGTATAGTGTTTATATACATTTGTAAATTCACATATGAATGGTATAAAATGTCTTCTGTTGAGAGACAAATATTTTAGAAGTATATTGTCTGGTTTCTAAGCAGTAGATCAATGTCTATATTTTATTTACTCCTAGTTTACTTCCAGTATGGTAAGATATCAAAATATGAAATGTTCAGTTTAAAAAATAACTATTAAGGATTTTGGGTTTACTAAACAGCATATGGTAATTTGTGTGGAAATTCCATGTGCACTTGAAATGAAGATGCCTTCTGTCATCTTTTTGAGCTATTTCTATGTCAGAAATAATAGGTCAACTTTGTTAATTGGATTGCTAAAATATTTTATTTAACTACCGATTTTGTATGTTTTATCTGGTGGTTATTAGGAAAGTATGGCCAAATATCCCTCTATGATCATAAGCAGAACTCATTTGTCCTTTTACTTTTTCATATTTTATGTTTGCATGTGTTGATAGTTTGTGGAGGACATGGAGCTATAGCATTGTGTTATGTTCCTAGCTGATACTTTAATCATTATGAACTGTCCCTCTAAGAATGGCTTATATCACACTCTATAGATATTAACATTTGGTATTGTCATTTCAATTCAGATAAAACTATTTTCAGTTTCTCATTTATTTTTCTTATATATATATATATTTTTTTTGAGACAGGGTCTTGCTTTGCAGTTCAGGCTAGCTCTGAGCTCACTATGTGGCCCACGCAAGCCTTGAACTCAGCAATCCTCTTGTCTCTGCCTCCCGAGTGCTGGGATTACAGGCGTGAGCCACCACGCCCGGCTACATATGTTTTATCTAGAAGTATATTATTCAATTTTCAAATATTTAGACATATCTCAGAAAAAATTATATTAGTGATTACTAATTTAATTCTTTGGTGATGAAGTATAATATGCATAAGTTATTTTAATTTACAGATAATTACTTGTCCTGAGGATTTGAACCAAGGCCTTGAGCATGCTAAATAGGTATATGCTCTACTACTGAGCTATACTCCCACTGCATCAATATGACCTTAAGAGTTTCAAATTTATTGTGAGCATTTAAGAATTGTTTTTACCTTATTATTTTTATATTTTGGGTGAACTAGTGTGGCGATAACTCTAAACCCTTCGCTACCCATAGACTGCTTTGGGGATAATCAACAAGGCGGCCCCCCACAAGCCAGCATGTGGATTATGTATATATTCTAATGTTATAAATGTCCATTAAAATAGCCTATATAGATCAGATCATCTATAGGTTTTCAGGTTTTCTGTCAATTCATTCAGTCTTTTACCAATATAGAGTTATTAAAAAGATTAAGTGTAACCGTTATTGTATCAGTTTGTTCTTGATATTTTCATCTATTTTATTTAACATGGTAAGAACCCTATTAGATACAAATTTAGAATTATTGAATCCTCCTGATATATTGAAATTTTATCAGTACAAAATTACCCCTTTACTCCTGATGGCATTGTGCTATTCTTCCTTCGTTTTCTTTATTTTGATTTATATTAATATCCCAGGCCAGAGATTTAGCTCAGTGGTTCTGGCACCTGCCTCACAAACGCAAGGACCTAAATTCTATCCCAGTAACTGTTACATACAACAATGCTGGGCGTGGAGACTCACGCCCACCAGCCATCAGTACCACATACCACAGTGCCGGGGCTCATGCCTGGAATCCCAGCACTCAGGAGGCAGAGGCAGGAGGACTGCTGAGTTTGAGGTTTGCTTGGGCTACATAGTGAGCTCAGGGCCATCCTAAACTACAAAGTGAGATCCTGTCTCAAAACCCCCCCCCCCAAAAAAAAGAAATAAAAATTTAAAAATTCCAATTTTCCCTTCCCCTTTAATTTTTTAATTTGAATTTTAATGGCACATTATATATACATATCATGATCATGCACAATACTGAGAATTTCTACCTGCATATGACACAATTTAATTCATTTTTTCCTCATATAATACATACATTTGTTTCCCTTTTTTATTGCCGTCGTATTTTTTCTTCCCCTTGTTACTTACCCCTACACCCCATTTCCCTTTGAAAATTTTCTATTTCACAATATCTACCATATATTCTAGTTCATTTTAATCTGAGAATGTGTAACATATACAACATACTTTGGCTACTCAGCATATAGTCTGATCTTGTCCCTTTATTTAATCTAATAAAGTCTTTATATTATATGTAATGTGACTATTTACATGCTTATGTTTAAACCTTTCAACTTTGTATTGGTTTTCTATCTATCCCATCTATTATTTCAATCCATTTTTCTTATTTTCCTTTGCAAATTATTTTAAAATTCTCATGTTTTATCTTGTCTTATTAGCTATATCACTTTACATAATTCTTTAAAATATATCATATACATTTCTAAATTAATACACATGATTGCCCAGTGATATTATATCATTCTTATTAGTATACTTTCATTTCTGATTTTCCATCATTTGTTCAATTGCCATACATTTTGTATCTATTTATAAAGCCTGCAGGACATCATTAATTTCTGCCAGTTATCTTTAAATGAAATTAAATTATAATCAGTTCCTATATATAGATCCACATGGGTATCTTTCCTTGTATGTCATATTTCCCTGAAGGAGACACTTTCACACCAGGAGGAGTCTATTCTCTTTTTCCCATACTGGTTCCTTCAGTGTTTCTGCTAGTGAATGTCTGGTATTGATAAATACCATTATTTTTATTTTGTAAGCTTTTAACTTTTATATTCATCTTTAAACAGAATTGTCTCGATGCAATTCTAGGTTGCCACTTACAGCCTGTCCTCCAAGTCCCTGAGTTCTACTTTTATGGATTCAGCCAATCGTGACTAAAAATGTACAGAAAAATATTTGCGTCTATACTGACCTTATGCAGCACTTTCTCTGCAATCATTATTTCCTATACAACATTGTGTGACAGCTATTTACATAGCCTGTGCATTCTTCGATATTTAAAATATTCTGCAGATTATTTACAGCATACAGGAGATGCAAATAGGTTATATGCAAATGTTATGTCATTTTACATAAGGGATTTGATTATCTACTGATTTTGATATCCACAGGGGTCATGAATGTGGCCCCCACAGACCTGAGGGATAATTCTGTTTTGTTTTAGTCCTTTTAGCACTTCAAAGATATTTTTCTGTTGTCTTTTGTCTTAAATTGTTTATGAGATATTCTCTGAGATTCTATCTTCGGTTTTCTACCTGAAACATCTCCCTACTCCCAGAGATATTTAAGATTTCTCTTTGTTATAGACAGTGAGAAGTTTGATAATCACATACTGTGATGTAGTTTCATTTCAAGTTATTTTATTCTTGTGTTTGTAGAGTTTCTTAAAATTTCAGATTTATAATTTTTAATATATTTTTTAAATGGCAGCATTTATTAAAACACTTTTCTCTCACAGATTTCCAGTGACAAAAGGAGCATTCTTCATTTCCTGTTTTATGGATAGACAGCTGACAATGATAATCTCTCCTTAATCTCTTTAACCTGACCATCATATTCCAGCCATTGTATCCTATACTTACAGCAGTTCAATTATCTTTATTGCTTTAAATGGCTTAGATAATTTTACTAGGTTTTTAAAAAATATTTTCTATTATCATATTAGTTGATTAATGCTTTTGGTAATTCTACTGAGGAACAATATTTTGAATAATTGATTTTTCTTTAAGCACGAATCATAATTTCTAGTTTTTGGGTGCCTACTAAATTTTGAGGGAATGATAGTTATTATAACTTGTGTTTTATTATTTTTAAATGCTTTTTTAAAATGGAGATTGAACCCAGGGCCATCATACTGGAGTCTATATTTTCTTCAAAATGTTTGTTTATTTTTTGCTTGCTTGCTTATTTGTTTTTTAAAACAGGGTCTTGTTATAAAGTCACGTAGTTTTCTAGGCTGGTTTCAATTAACCTGTCTTAGTCCCCCCACAGTCCTGGAATTAGGGATGTCCCGCCACACCTGGCGAAATTCTTTTTTTTTTTGAGACAGGGTCTCGCTTTGTAGTTCAGGCTGGCCCGGAATTCACTATGTAGCCCGTGCAAACCTCGAACTCAACAATCCTCCTGCCTCTGCCTCCCGAGTGCCGGAATTACAGGTGTGAGCCATCATGCCTGGCACTGTGGAATGTGGTACTGATTGCTGGTGGGCGTGAGTCACCACACCCGGTACTGTTGCATGTGGTTACCAAATCGAACTCAGGATTTTGTGCTTTGCTACCCAAGCATGGGAACCACTGAGCTAAAAATTCCTGCCCTGGGTAAACTCTTGTACTTTTAAAATGTTTGGTCTTGGGTCGGAGGATTAGCTCAGTGGTTCTGGCGCCTGCCTCGCAAGCGCAAGGTCCTGAGTTCCATCCCCAGTAACCACATACAATGCTGGGCGTGGAGACACGCCCACCAGCAATCAACACCGCATACCACAATGCCGGAAGTGGTGGCTCACGCCTGTAATCCCAGCACTCGGGAGGCAGAGACAGGAGGA
>PVIC010002797.1:0-55980 GCA_004025085.1 Thryonomys swinderianus
GGGTATAGCAGGGTCAAATGGGACCCGTAGTCCTAGTTTTCTGAGAAATCTCCACACAGATTTCCACAATGGTTGCACAAGTCTGCAATCCCACCAACAGTGTAGAAGGGTTCCTTTCTCCCCACAGCCACGCCAGCATTTATCGTTGGTTGACTTTGTGATCGCAGCCATTCTTTGTGGAGTGAGGTGGAATCTCAATCTGTAGAAACTTTTAATCTCAATTTCTATTTGAGTCTGTTTTGTGGAATCCAGTTCTTTTCTATGGTGGCCATTCGTTGTTTTTATCACTTTCCTAAGCTGCTGTATTTTTTTTATCTGTATCTACTCAGGATCCACTAATCATTTCCTTTGCTATGGTCATCTCTTTAATTATGTCTGTTTTTTTAAGAGACTTATTGATTTGTTTTTTTTTTATTTCCACCACTACCATTTCATAAAATTCAGGTGGAAGGGGGTTTTTTTGTTTGTTTATTTTGTCTTTATTTCTTCCACCTCTATGTCACTTTCATTTGCCTTCAGTAAATTAGGGAATATGGGTTGCATCTTTCTTCTGTGTTTTCTCATTTTCTATTTTTGTTGTTATTTTCTTTGTCAAGACTTATAAATTGCTTATGGTTAAGTAGCTTTATAACTAGAATCATGACCTTTTTAGGAAATGACTACTTTTCAGAAACATTTAGGCTTTTGAATTTGTCCCCAGATCCTGCCTCTTCAGTTGATTAGGGATAAAAGCTTGCTGCCTATTTGGCTTAAGATTCAGGTATTTGATCCTGGAATACAGTACTGTTTATGACCCCCTCCCCCAGACAACCTAGGTATCAGCATAAAAAGAAGACTAACTGGTCACATCTATGTCACCTTGGCTAGTACAATAACAGTAATAGCATCAAGCAGAGATTAGAAAATGACAAATTGTGATAAGTAATAATTTGCCACCTTTTAATCTGAAATACAAGATTTGCACTTGTATTGAAGCATGACCACTGTGGGGTCCTCAGACCACCAACCATTTCAGAGATGGACCACAATCAGCTTTGTTGCCAGTGGCTTCAAGGGATTTAAATTACCTTGAAAGTATCAAAGAGAAGTTCACACTCATTTTTATACCTTTATGTTTCTATGAGAGAAGGAAACAGTAAACGTAGTCACTGGAGAAATAGTCATTAATCTGAACATAATCACATAAGCAAAAGGCAGTGAAGGGGGAGCAGGGGTTTGGCAGAACTTGCTGAGACCGCCTTGAGATCTAGTGAACAAATACGGTACAGTTATAGTATAGTAGTGAGTGTAGTTAAAATATGTTTTCCTCAGCAAGCCCATACTTGCCCATTTTTACAGTGGGAGACAGATTTCATCCTCAGTATTACAAAGTCTAAGACAAATCTGAAAATTATATACAGCAAATACCATTCAATAGAATGGTTTTATTCTCAGGCAAGAAGATCTGAAAGGAATACAAGGGAAAAATAGAGAAATCTCTTATAGGGCCAGGGATTTAGCTCAGTGGTTTGATGTCTGCCTGGCAAACTCAAGGTCCCAAATTCAATCTCAGGTAACTACATACCACAGTGCGAGTGTGATGGCTCATGCCCATAATCCCATCAATCAGCACAACACACTACAGTACTGGGTGTGGTGGCTCATGTCTCTAATCCCAGCATTTGGGAGGCAGAGGCAGGAGGACTGCTGTGAGTTCAGGCTTGCCTGGGCTGCATAGTGAGCTCAGAGCCAAGCTGAACTACAAAGGGAAACCCTCAAAAAAAAAAAAAAAAGCGTTGGAGGTAAAACTAGAGAACAAAGGAAGATTACCCAAGCCTTGGGAAACTGATGAAAAAAATATGAGGGAATAAAAGGAAAAAAAGAACAAAACAAAATTTTAAAAAAACTAGAAACTTTGCACTCATGAATAAACAAAAGAACAAACAAGAAAAGTAAAGGGAAAAATAATTTCTCTGATTTTATGCATTGGTTATCTTCTGGGGTCTACAATTTTGTGGGAGTGTCCAATTCAGAATGTGACTCTGCTGTTACAGAGTGTGGTTCTATGCTGAATAATCTAAGCAGGTCTACAGTAAGATTAGAATGGAGTGCTGATTCTAGTTCAGAATGTTCTTTTTTATTTTTATTTGTTCCTCTTTATTGAGTTTATTGGTACATTTTAGGTATGCATTCTGATCACATTCATCATGGAACTATATTTTCACATCTACAGAGGTACAGACTGATCCTGGTATTTGGTCTTGGGATTGAAGTCTCCGTCATTCAGGCTACACTGAGTGTCTTTGCCTGCCTGACCATGGCTCCCTGACTCAGTGTCTCTTGTAGTTGCCCTCACCCAGTCACTGTGGGATTTCAACACTGAGCACCCTGAGATGAAGCTAAGTCATGACTGCTCCTAGGTTCAGTTTCTTCCTTTAGCATAGCCTCCAGCCAAGCACCCTCTCGGGATATGCCAGTTGTTTGGACTGGAGTCACTCTAACTGTTGTAGCTCAACAGCATTCACTGGTATCTTTTTGTCCTAGAGCCCTCTTGAATCGCCCCCTGACACTGTGTCTCTACAGACTTATTTCCTATCTCTCATGCAAGGAGCCAGGAGCCTGGAAGAAAGAGCAATTTTGGCCCTTCCCAACCGTTTTTCTTCATTTGTAGGAAGCAACTGAACTGAAAGTCTTGAGCTGAACTCCAGAGTAATGTGCACAATCTGGCTCTGAGAACATTAAGCAGTCAGACACTTCTTGTACTCAGTTACTGACCTTTATCAGGCAATAAGGGGAACAGCATGGAAAGCTCTACGTTCCCGATAACCGTAGTTAGCCTTGAGAATGTCCTACTTTCCATGTTCTCAACAGAATACAAAAGGGCTTGTTCTTTCTGAAACTGCCCTGGACACGCCCCCTTGAAACTGTGTAAGATAAGCATGCTGAGCAAGCACTTGGTTGCGGATTCCCCCACAGAAGGCTGCGTTCCTCTTGGTCCCAGCTTTCTGTCTGTTTGTGTGTCTGTATTTTTTCTTTATCTCCTGTCATTTCCACTCAGGTCTCAGGTTCACACGCACTGGTCACAGAACTTCTCTTCACTTTCTCTTTGGACTCCATTTTCCCCTTCATATCCTTCCTGGGTCCTGGGATCCATTTTCCTTCTTTTCTTCCTTAACTTGTTCAAAATCTGATTGATTCTTGACCTGCTTATAATACCATCCCATCAAGTTACCAGAAATGATAAAACTACTGTGTGTGTTTGTTCTGGTCCAGAAGGAAGGAATGATTCCAGGGAAATGTTAGAAGCCTACAGAGGAACATCCTCTTAGATGTTGTGATGATAAATCTAAAGGCAGACACTGGTGGTTCTTTCTCGAGCAACCCAGCTTCTCCCATGCTGACTGAGCTCTGGTTTTACTCCATGGGAGGGTACTGTCATTCCTGACCATCTCAAGAGAGTGTGACCTTTTTCTAGCCCCAGAGAGCCTCTTCCTTTTGGAGTGAGTGATGTAGCAGTGGGCAGAGACCTCACCTGGCAAATGAGGTAAAAAGAACTCTGCTGAAAGTGATTTTGGGGACGCTCTCACTCCTAAGGAGACTTGTAAGGAAAGACTTTCTTTTTGCCTCTGGACATTGTTTTCTCTGGATGTGATGTCTGAAATTGAGATAGCTACCTTGCTACCCCCCAGTGTTGCTAGCCCAAGGGCAAAGCCAGTGCTTTAAATCTGCAGGGAAGAAAGGTAGAAAAAGGCCTACAAACATACCAGTTCCTGGACTGGAGTCACTCACCAGCTACTGGTGAGTCTGAGAATGGCATGCTACTGATTTTGCCTACTGCTCTAGATTTGTCCTTACATAGTTAATCTCATGTATTTATTAGAATTTTTTCTATTTCTACTCAAAATAGTCCCTAATAATATAGAAGGGAATGCTATACATCAACCCATGTGCCTACTAAATTAGTACAAAAGATCAGAAATTGTGAAGATGATCCATGCGTCACATTGTTCAAAAGTAAATATTCATAAGTTCCCCAATAAAGAAAAGAAATAGATCATTGTGGTGTCAGGTCAGATCTGATCTCCATTTTCTTAATTTTTAAGGGCAAAGTAGAAAAGAAGAGTTTATATATATACTCAAGGATAGTACGGTGAATGTCGAGCACCTCAGAATAGTGTTGGAAAGTTTTGGGGTGAGCTGAAGCTAGAAAATAATAGAAAGTACATGTTTGTTTGATTCAAAATACAAATTATATAGTAGTGATACACTCATTGGTTCTCAGCTCTATACACTGGAATCTCCTAAGTGTTTGAATTATTAAATATTTTGCTTTTTTAATGTTTGGGCTCTATAATAATCAGGATTAAATCTGAAAAGTTGTTTTGGAGCAAATGTTTCACCTTTTGAAGATTATTGATAACACCTTAAAATCAAGGTTATAAGGGAATACAGCAGGAGGATACATGGGGTAAGAATGGTTAAAACGGAATTGGAAACCAAGTGAGATGAAGGCCTGAGGAGGGTGTCTGGGTATTCTGCGTTCAGCGTGCCAGACTGGAGGAATTCTAGCTCAAGACTGTAAAGCAACTCATGTGTTCTAACTAGTGCTGTCCTTCTGCCCGTCTGCTAGTACCACTGTCAGAAGAGGAGAACCCCAGACTTCTTCCTACTGGCCCTCCCACCTCCTCACCAGCATCTGCAGAGAGACCACAGGCCACCAGGTCACCTCTCAGTGTCTTCAGTGGAGTCTCTATGGGGGCATCCACTCTTCTGTTCCTGTTTTCCACTGTATCCTCCCTGTGCCTCTGGACATTGACCTCCACTAGAACCTTCCACACATCCTCACGCTTATCTCCAACCTCTTCTTTGGAGATTCCCATCACTTTTTTCTTTACTCTCTAGCTCTTCCCTAAGGGAACTACTTTCCCAAGTGTGCCAAAATAGTGTTTTTGCTGTTGTTTTTTAGAGTGTAGGTACATCCAACATTAAAAATTTTGTACCTGTACATGACAGTGGTTTTTTTTGTTTGTTTTGTTTTGTTTGAGACAGGGTCTCACTTTGCAGTTCAGGCTGGCCCTGAACTCATTATGTAGCCCAGACAAGCCTCAAACTCAGCAATCCTCCTGCCTCTGCCTCCTGAGTGCTGGGATTACAGAAGTGAGCCACCATGGTTGGCCTGACAGTGCTTCTTCTTCTTCTTTTTTTTTTTTTTTAAAAGAACAATCACTTATGAAATGCTTACTCTGTGACAAACAGTGCTGGTATGGCATGGACCCATTTTATAGATGATAACATAGGTTCAGAGCAGAACTATTTAGTTTTTTGAGCAAAGAAGGTTCATTATCCCAAACAAAGGTTATTCTTTTTTCTTTTGATGTTTTTAAAATTGATTTTATTGGTATGTTTTATACATACAATATGATCCCCTTTCACCTGACCCCCCTAATACCCTTTCTCCTTATATGCATATGCTTTGTTATTGGGCTAGGGTTTTAGCTCAGTGGCACAGCACCTGCCTGGTAAGTGCAAGTCCTGAGTTCAATCCCCAGTACGTACATACCTACATGCATACATGCATAAAGAAATGTCCTATTGTGTTGGTTTTTTTGTTTTGTTTTGTTTTGTTTTTTTTGAGGCAGGGTCTCTCTTTGTAGTTCAGGCTGGCCCTGAGCTCACTATGTATCCCAGGCAAGCCTGGAACTCAGCAATCCTCCTGTCTGTGTCTCCCGAGTGCTGGGATTACAGGCGTGAGCCACCATGTCCGGCACTGTGGTATGTGGTATTGATGGCTGGTGGGTGTGAGTCACCATGCCCAGCACTGTTGTATGTGGTTACCGAAATCGAACTCAGGACCTTACGCTTGCGAGGCAGGCGCCAGAATCACTGAGCTAAATCTCCCACCCTGTCCTTTGTTTTTTTCTGCTTCCCCTGCCTTCCCTGCTCCCCCATTTCCAGAGAGATTCAGGGTTTTGTATATGTTAAGCAAATGCTTATCATTGAGCTGTAGCTTCAGTACATTGTTTTCTGCTCTTAACGTTGATGTTCATGCATTGTAGAATTTCTCATAGATTATATAAAAGTATAAAGAAAAAAATGAATCTTAGTGCATTTCTTCTGATCCTTTTGGTGAGTTACCTCAAATCCTCTTTATTAATATGTACACATTAAAATAAAGTACACTATGCACAGTGTTTCTTCGTTTTGACTTTTATGTATCACAACATATCCCAGTGTATTAAGTCTTCTTGGGAAATACATATTTCATAGCTACATAATACTACTTTTATAAGCACACCATTTTCATTTATTCATGTAATATTTAAAATTACAGTGCAATGGCCCTACGTCTAAATGACTAAAACTAAAAGAATTGGCTGCACCATAGTAGTTGTATTACTTTACATTTACAACAACAATGCAAAAGTGTTTCTTTCCCCCTGGAGCCTTGCAAGCAGTTAATATCTTGATGATTCTTTCTGGAGTAAGATGCAATCTCAGTGTTGTTTTAATTTGCATTTGTATTGGTCTATTGGTCAAAGATGTTCAACATTAATTATTTGTACTTCTTTGGAGAAGTGTCTATTAATTTCAGGGTTTTTCATTTTGGGAGAGTCTAGTTTTCTTGAGTTCTTTATATTTTCTAGATACTAGCGCTCTGACCAAGGAGTAGCTGACAATTTTTCCCCCATTCTGTAAGTTGTCTCTTCACTCTGTTTGTTGTTTCCTTTGCTGTGCAGAAGCTTTTTGATATAATATACCATAATCCTGTTTGTTGATTGTTAATGTTATCTCTTGCACAAACTGAGGTTCTGTTCAGAAAGTCCTTGCCTATGCCTTTGTCTTCAAGAGTTTTACCTGTTTTATTTTCTAACAGATTATTTATCTTAATATTTAGGTATTTGATCCATTTTGATTTTAGTTTAGTACATGGTTAGAGATACGGGTTTGAGACTCATTCTTCTGCATGTGGTTAGCCTTTTTTCCTAGTGCCATTTGTTAAATGGGTTTATGGCTCCTTATGTCAAGATCAGGTAGCTGAATGTGCCTAAGACAGGTTTTTTCACCCTTTAGTCCATTCAACTAATCTGCATATCTGTTTTTGTGCCCATACTTCAATGTTTTCATCCCTTTGTAATATAATTTGAAATTCAAGATTATTGCTCTTGTTGCCCAGGACTGCTTTCCCAATTTTTTTTTTTTTTTGAGACAGGGCCTCGCTTTGTAGTTCAGGCTGGCCCTGAGCTCACTATGTAGCCCAGGCAAGCCTCGAACTCACAGCAGTCCTCCTGCCTCTGCCTCCTGAATGCTGGGTTTACAGGTGTGAGCCACCACGCCCAGCTGCTTTTCCAATTCTGAGTCTCCTCTGGTTCCACAGGAATTTCAGGGTGGATTTGCTAGTTCTGTGAGGAAGTTTGCATTAAATTTATATATTAGTTTTGGTAAATGAGCTCATTTTTTAAAAGTTCATAAAACTAGGCTATAATGAGAGAATAATGCCCATTACTAGGAGAGAGAATGAAGGCCTTCTTGTGATGCTGAAAATATTCTGTATTTTATCAGTAATTTCATAGGGCTATTAATTTAGTATGGAGTTTAAATCAATAAAATTAAATTAATTTTAATGAATTTTTCACATGAAGGTTTAAATATTCTTCATATAAAATTAACTGATACCCTTAAATTCATGTATTTTATTATATATAATTCTTAAATACAAGTTAAACCTTAGTAAAACCAAACCAAAACATGTACATACTTATACACATATACATACACATATACCCAGGGCTACACACACAGTGTCAGTACTCTGGGCTGCCTCTGATCCTTTTGAAGATACTGTATTTCAAGGATTTTTCTAATTTTGAACATTTAGAATTTTTCAGATACTTCACATAAATCAATAGAAGATAGTGTTTTAAAATGTCCAGTGCTTGATTATAGAAAGAATGTAAATTTTAACCAAGTGTTGTGGTACGTACTGTCATCCCAGCACTCAGGAAGTTTAGGCAGGAGGATCACGGTGAATTTGAGGTCAGTCTGGGCTATATAGTGAGATAAAGATCAAGATCAATCAGCCTAAACTACATAGCAAGATCTTGCATATGAATAAATAAATAGAACGTAAATGTTAAAAACTCTCCCCCTCTGTGTGTGAAAAACTCCAACTCTGTAGAAAATTTGTAAAAATAATTTGATGAATGTTCTGTATCTTTTAACCACTTGCCATTGTTCACCCATCACCACATTTGTTGTCTCTCTGTATATGTAGAGAAAGTATGTATTTGTGGTAGAATTTGAAGATAAGAGATGAATCTAAGTGCATGACACTTTTATCTCTAAATACTATAGCATATATATAATTTATATATATATATTTTTTTTTTTTTGCTTCATGAGGAGATTCCCTCTCACTGTACATTCATGAAAGTTGACCCGATCAAGCTTATTATTATTATACAGACAATGTTCAAGTTTCACCCATTTTGCCCCAACAACTACCTATTCCTCCCACCTATTTTGGAGAAAATCCCTAAGCCTGGTTAAATCCAACTCTTCATGTATGCTACTCTTGCAGCTGTGGAGCCAAATAGGACTAAAGAAAAAACAGAAACTCTTGATTGGCCTGATCTTAAATGCACGTATACTAATCCTGAGAGAGCTTTCAGTGTTGCCCAAAATTACATTCTTTCCCCTTGTCTATTCAAGTTCACTACCTGTGATGACCATTATACTACTTCTTCTCCCAAACTTCCAACATTTCCTCCCCCACCATTACTTCCTATTAGAGACTAAATAGAAACAAGTAGAAATTCCTCAAGTCTCCCTTCCCTCTGCTCCATGTGCAACCAGCCAGAAACTGTAAATAGATGGTTATGGTTTGATTAAACGTTCCCAAAAGGCCTGTATGGTAACGACTTTGTCTGTAGGCTATGGTGCTGTCAAGAGGCTGTGGAACCTTTAGGAAGTGGAGCCTGGGGAGAGAAAATGAGGTTATTAGGGGTGTTCTCTTGAAAGGGATACGGGAATGCCAGCCCCTTCTCTCTTTCTTTGCTTTTTGGCTACTATGAGGCAATCAGCTTCCTGTCACTGCTCCCACTGTGATGTTCTTTTGCATCACAGCCCCAGAAACAACAGGGAAAATTGAACATGGATCAAAACCTCCAAACGTGGGCTGGAGATTTAGCTCAGTGGTTCTGGTGCCTGCCTTGCAAGCACAAGGTCCTGAATTTGATCCCGGTGACCACATACAATGCTGGACATGGAGACTCACGCCCACCAGCAATCAATACCACATACCACAGTGCCAGGCGTGGTGGCTCACGCCTGTAATCCCAACACTCAGGAGGCAGAGGCAGGAGGATTGCTGAGTTCAAGGCTTGCCTGGGCTACATAGTGAGCTCAGGGCCAGCTTGAACTACAAAGTGAGACCCTGTCTCTAAAAAACAAACAAACAAACAAAAAAACCTCCAAAATGGGGTCAAAATAAACCTTTCCTCTTTATAAATTTATTTTCCGCATGGATTTTATTACTGCAATGCAAAACTAACACATACATGCTCTGCCTCCTCTCTGTCTCTCTCTCTTTCTCTTTTGAGACAGGGTCTCACTTTGGAGTTCAGGTGGTCCCTGAGCTCACTATGTAGCCCAGGCAAGCCTCGAACTCAGCAATCCTCCTGTCTCTGCCTCCCAAGTGCTGGGATTACAGGCGTGAGCCACAATGCCTGGCACTGTGGTATGTGGTTCTGATTGCTGGTGGGCGTGAGTCACCATGCCCAGCATTGTTGTATGTGGTTACCGAGATCGAACTCAGAACCTTGCACTTGCAAGGCAGGCACTGGAATCACTGAGCTAAATCTCTGGCCCTAAAGACTTATGATTTTTATTAATCTTCAAGAGGTATTTTATTTCATTGCTTTTGTCTTCTGTTACTCATTTTCTGTTTCATTGCTTTGTACTTACTTATTTTTTATTCTCTTTCATTCTACTTATTTTTGTCATGTACCATATGGAAGGTCCTGGGTTTGAGCCCTAGGACCACAAATAAAATGATGTTGTACCCAATTTTTGTGTGCTTTATTTTGAGGTTCTTAAGGTAAAAGTTTAGATTGATGTTTTTCCCTCTGAGTATTTAAAGCATAAATTTGCCTTAAATACTATCTCAGCAGGGTTCCACAAAGTACTCTATTGTGTTATCATTTTTATTCAGTTAAAAAAATTGAAGTTTTGGGCTAGGGATTTAGCTCAGTGGTTCTGGCATTTGCCTGGCAAGCACAAGGTCCCAAATTCAATCCCCGGTACCACATACCACAATGCCCAGTGTGGTGGCTCACGCCTGTAATCCCAGCACTCTGGAGGCAGAGGCAGAAGGATTGCTTTGAGTTTAAGGTTTGCCTGGTCTACATAGTGAGCTCAGGATCACCCTGAACTATAAAGAGAGACCCTGTCTCAAAAAAAAAAAAAAAGTTGAAGTTTCCTTGTGGTCTCTATCCATGGGTTGACAAAATTTATTTTATCTCCAAGCAGATAACTTTTAGTTAGTGATTTCCAATTTAATTCTATTGAAGACTGAAAACATCCTCTTTATGATTTCAGGTCTTTCAAAGTTACCAAATTTTGCTTTGTGGCTTAGAACAGGATCTGCTTGGTGAAAATTCAATGTTCCTTTCAGTACAATGTGCATTTCCACTGTTGGGTGTAGTATTGTATAAATATAAAGAAGATGAAATTTTTGATAGAGTTGTTCATATTTTTCTGATCTCTACATATTCTATCTGTTAATGAGAGAACTGCAGAAATCTCTAATTATATCTGGATTTCTACCTGTTCTGTCAGATTTTGTTTCATTCATTTGAAACTATGTGATTTAATACATGTACAATGAAAGTTGCTATCTATGTCTCTTTGGTCCTTTTATCATAAGCCAATGTCCCTTTTATTTCTATCATTAATTGTCCTGAATTCTATTATTTTCCTGATACTAATTATCACCACTCTAACTTTCTAATGACTAAGAGTTGTACAATGAATCTTTTTTTAACTGGAGTCCTTATATCACACACTTTTAATGAGAGTACTTATTTACAGCCTTGGTATTGTAAAAAAATTTGTTACATACTGATATTTGTATCATCTATTTATCACTTCTTCTTCTTCCTCTCCTTCTTCTTCTTCCTCTCCTCCTCCTCCTCCTCCTCCTTCTTCTTCTTCTTCTGCTTCTGCTTCTGCTTCTGCTTCTGCTTCTGCTTCTGCTTCTGCTCCCTTGAGACAGTCTTGCTTTATAGTTCAGGCTGGTCCTGAGCTCACTATGTAACCCAGGCAAGCCTCGAATTCACAACAATCTTCCTGCCTCTGCCTCCCGAATGCTGAAATTACAGGCAGGAGGTACCATGCTCAGCATTGTGATGTGTGGTGCTGATTGTTAGTGGGTGTAAGTCACCAAGCCCAGTATTGTTGTATGTGGTTACCACTGATTGAACCAGGGACCTTGTGCTTGCTAGGCAGGTGCTGGAACCGTTGGTCAAAATCTCCAGCCCTCTTCTTCTAACTCTTGATTCAATATTTTTAATTGTATCCCCACAACTGGCTTAGTAGCTATACTACTTCCTTTCTTTGAGTGGCTGTTTTAAGATTTACAAAATGCATCATGAGATTATCACAGTTTGCCTTCAAATAATATAATACTATTATATGTATAATTCAATAACTTGAAAACAGACTTTTTATTTTATCATTTTTCCTTTGTGCTATTGTGCTAAACATATACCTTTGTGTGTTATAAATTTCAAAATATAATTACTGTTTTAAACAGCCAGTTACCTTTCAAAAACATTTTAAATGACTTTTGAAAATTCCCTTATATCTACCTACATATTTACCGGTTCTAAAACTCAACCTTATTTTTTGTAGCTATGATTCTCCATCTGATATGACCTTCCTTTTGTTCTTTTTCTTTCTTTCTTTCTTTCTTTTGGTTGTTTTAGTATCAATTGATTTTTTTCATCAAATATTTATTAGGGATTACTCTGTGACTTACACTACCCTAGCACTGTAGTTTTAATGATGAATGAGACATAGTCTCTTACCTTTTAAAAATGTTCTTTTTGAAGTAATTTTTAAAATTTTGCATTTCTGTTTGTTTCAAAAGTTTTTAGTACTTCAGTAAAATCAAAGGATCATATAGCTTCAAAATAGAACTAATGGGTATAATGTGCGTGTGAGGAGATGTGATTCAATTGGGCCCAGGACTGCACAAAAGTAGAAGGAGCTACTTTTGAACAGTGAGTTTCTGTCGCAGGAAGTGTCAAGCTGTCATTAAGCACCAATGCCCCGCCTTGCTGAGAGGTTGTAGAGTTGAGCACTGGGCGTAGAAGGATTTCATTAACATTCAAAACTCCTTTCCAAATCTAATTCCATCCCTCCTTGATTTTTGCTCATTTCTCTATTTCCATTTTATTTTCCTGCCTAAACACACCCTGTTTTTATTTCTAGGCAACTCATCCTTGCCATCTTTGCTACAGCATGTCTTTCCTTGGCAAACTCGGATGGTGTTGGCACCTCTGCTTAGTTACACAGACTTTCTTACATTCTCAGGTCTCCAAAGAACCACTTTTAGTCTGATGAGGTCCGCAGCAGACTTCTGACCTCCAGAACTATGAGATAATAAATTCTTATTGTCTGATACCACCAAGTTGCCATAATCTCTTGCAATAGCAACAAGAAACTGATAAGTTTCCAAGAATCTCTGTTTAGTTACAAAGACTGTTACATTTTTTAGTTTCTCCGGAGAAGAGTGGCCATTCCTTGATATGATTTATCTAATCCAAGATTCCCCATAGAACAGAAGTTTAGATAAATCTTATGGAGTAAGACTTCGCTGGAAATCTCAATCCTAGGTTCTATTACTTAGGGTTCACTAGAGGAGCAGATTTAATTTTGTGTTAGTATCATATATGTAATATATAAAGGATCTTCAGGGTAGGCTTACAGTGGCTACCTGCATAGGCAAGTGTGGAAAAGTCCATTGTAAAATTGGAGGATCCAGTTATAGATCAAAAGCCTGGAGTTCCCTGTAGATTCTTGTGCAAATCCACATCAGGAAGCCAAAGGGTGTGTGTGGAAAGGCTGAAGAGTCTGCCCTAGAACCCTGGAGATGGGCGTCCACAAGCAATTGAAAAGACTTCTGTTGATGTGGACTTCTGTTGAAGTCTTTTCATTCAGAGCTTCTCTGAACTGAAAGAGGGCTTTCTTTTTTTCTCTCTTTTTATTTCATCCAGTCTACAAGCCTATTTGTTGGTGCCACACACATTCAGGGTGGGTCTTCCCTTTTCAGTAAGTCCACCCCATCCAGACTATGCTTAACCAATCCATAAGCATTTCTTATTTAAATTGACACCACAGCTAAGTAGCACACAGGCAACAGGAGTGAGAAGACATTGGGCAGGAAAAAGCAGAAAGCAACACAGTTTTGCAGGGCCTTTGCTCAGCCTCCTAAAGGACTAAATATTGCGTTATTGGCATTTATGAAAATGAAAGAGTTTACAAATGTTCTCACTGCATCTCAGAAGCTAGCAGGATATTGTAGAAAGTACTTGAATTAGAAGAGTACCTAGTTCAAGAATCAAGAAGCCTAGTTCAACAATCAACCCGTGAGATAATTACATAGATACCCCTCAGTAAAATAAGGAAAATAATACATCTACTTCTTCCCAAGTGCCTGCCTAGCTCAGTCGGTAGAGCATAAAACTCTTACTTATACTTCCTGGTTTTGCTTATCTCAACTTTAGAATATAGTTTTCTCAAAATAAAATTTCCAAGCAGTAGTAGTGCTTTGGGGCACTTCACTTCCTACTTTTAGATGGGTTTGCAGAGTTGTGACCATTAGCACCCAGCCCGTAGGTATGACAGTAGCTTGTGCATGAAACCAAAGGTACAAACCATCATGAGTCCACAAGGACGCGCATTCTGAAGGATCCACCTCCTAAAGGTGTGGGCTGGTTTCCCTCTAAATGTTATTCCCTCATCCCTTCTTCATGTTGGTTCAGAAAACTAGAATTTAGAAAGTTGTATGTAATGGGTAATTTTATGTGTCAATTCAACAAGACGACAGGGAGACTAGATTTTTAGTCAAATAGGATTCTTGGCTTCTATGAAAGTGGTTTTAAATGAGATGAACTGTTAAACCCATAGACAGTGTGAAGCCGGTGGCCTTCTCCCCATGAGTTGTCCTCATTTAATCCACTGAGGGTACAGACAAAAGGCTGATGATCCTCTCTGGTAAGAGATCTTCCTGTTTGATGGTATTCAATTTGGACTCAAACTGCAACATTGGCTTTTCCTGGCTCAAACTTTGGACCCGAACTACACCACCGGCTCTCCTGGGGCTCCAGCCTGCTGACTGCAGACTTCAAGACTTGTCACACTGCATGAGCCAGGGCCTTGGAATAAATCGCTTCCTCTTTTATACACATCCTATTGGTTCTGTTTCTCTGGGGAGCCCTGACAAATACACCATAACTGCTAATTGCAGAAATTTTAAAGACTTGGTAACATTCAGGAAAGTCTCTTAACAGCTCCCAGGCATATGATCTCTTCCTCCCTTCCTCCCTCTTTTCCTTCCTTCCTTCCTTCCTTCCACTCTCTGATGCTGAGGGCTGCGCTCAGGGTCTGACACACAGTAGCCAAGCGCTCTACCACTCAGCCACATCCTCAGCACACTAATATATATTGTCAAATCCCAAATAGGCAGTACCAGGAATCACAGATTGAGGGAGGGGGGCAGAGGCCAGAGGCAGAAATAAACACATACAAACAAAGTCCCACAAGTGTGAGAGGCTGAGCTGCCAGGAAATCATGAGCAGCTCAGTAAGGCCGGAACAGGGAAGGCATTACTTTGAGGTTGGAAGAGTGAACAGGGAACATGACAAGATGAACCTTGGAAGCCCAGCCAATGACTTTGATGTCTGAGGCTTTTCTGAAGATGATTACACAAGGATTGTCCCTATTCAATCACCCGGAATGAACTCTGGTGTCATCTTGGCCTACTTTCCTCCAGCCTCTCTCTTGTAATATATTATAAATTACTGTTGATCTTATAAAAATGCTTATCATAAAGAACTCAAATAGCCCTAGACATAAAGAGATAAAAGTCATCTATGTTATAAATGGATTGTTCATAAATGTGAACACCAGCTGAATGTTTTCTATTCATATAGAAAAATGAAATGGTTAACAAACAGAATTACTTTTTAAAAACTTGGACTCATAATAGCAGCTGTTTTAAATTTTTTAGGCATTTGACTTTAGTTGAATTTACAATAGGAACCAAAGTGAAACTGAGGGAATTATTATCACATAAAAGTTTCTTCAGCACAAGAGGCTTATTTCCTAATGTCCCTCTGGGATTAAAGAAATAATAATTTTGAAAAGAAGAAAATGGGGAAAAGGGCAGTTGGGTAAAAGGAAGGATGCTGAAGATATCGTTTGGTTTTGTTATTTTGCTGATCAATTTCAGACAATAATATTTGGTCCTTCTGACTCATTTCCCATTTTGTATCTTACTTATTTTTAATATTTCCAAATTTCAGACACTTTCACAAGGTTCTATAATTATATGTTCTCATAATTATTTAGTATTAGCTCAATATTTGTGTAGATTCCATTTTTACTTGTCAATCATTTTTTTTCTCTTACCAATAGTTTTCATTTTAATATTGTGATCCATCTATCAGCTGGCAAAGTTGCATAATAAAATCCTTTTTCAAGAAGAATTCTAATTTTGTTTGTAGATGCCTGTTGCTTTAACATTTGAAGTGTATCTTGACTGTGTGTAATAAGCTTGGGTCACATTTCCCTCCAGAACTTCACAGATTATTCCTTTGTTTTTGGCTTTGGCTGTTGTTGTGAAGAATGCTGAATCTGATCAAATTTGTTTCTATTATAGTTGATTTGCATTTTTCTAGTGCTTGGAGAGTTCTTAGTTTGTACTGGCATAGAAACTTCAGTATCAAATCTCCAAGAATATGGGAGACTCAATTCTGACTAGGAGATCTCATAAAAGAATGAATGAATGAATGAGTGTGTGTGTGTGTGTGTGTATATATATATATATATACACACATATATGTGTGTGTATATATATATATATATACACATATATATATATATACATATACGTATACACACACACACACACACACACACGTATGTCTCCCTCTTATGAAACAAGGTGTCATTTTGTGCCTAAGCTGGTCTTAAACTCCTGAGCTCAATTCTCTGTCAGTTTCCCAAGAACTAGGACTGCACATGTGCACCCCCATGCCGAGCTTCTGTGTAACTATCTTCAAGCACATCTATTCCATGCATCGAGCCTCTGCTTCAGGGATACCCACTGCTCTCAGACTCTTAGCTTCTCCACTGTCTTAACTCACTGTCTCCACTGTCTTCTTCATTTGCATTCACTGAGATTCCAAGTCTTTCTTCTGTGTCAGCACTTTGATTTTCAGCAATGTCTGGTCCTTTGGGTTTTAATGTTACATGTACACTTTGGTTCTCTAATTACGAGATCTGGAGTTTGGAGAAATAGGGTACAGGCAGAGAAAAGAACCCAGCTCAGCTGTGGCATGTGCAGCTCCTGCTACACATATGCCCTGCTCCCTCTACCTGCGTGGGGCCCAGGGTCTGACATCAGGGCCCCTCATTTGGTTTGGGGGCTCAGGGCTAGCTTTCTTACTTGGGAGCACCCTCAGACTTCCAGGTCTGGCCCCAGAGCCCTCATTCCTGCTAGAAAATAGAAGTGGTTCTATTTCTCACTTTCTCCCATTTTCCCATTCCTCCACTCATGGAGCTCCTCAGTGTCTCCTGGGACATTTTGTAAAGTGTTCTTTCAACATTTACTCTTCAGGCTGCTGGGCACAGAGAAGGAGAAACAGCATTCTACTACTCATTGCTTCATGTAGCCATTTAATCACTTGCCATTTGATGGCCACTTAGCACCCTTGTCCGGTTCTTCTCACGCCTTTGCTATCACTCACGGAGCACTGACCGAATGTCTGCACAGGAAGATGTATTGTGCTGGGGTTGGTGGCATATGCCTATAATCTCAGCACTGGGGAGGCAGAAGCATGAGGATCACCATGAGTTGGAGCTAGCCTGGGATATGTAGTGAGTTCAAAGCCAACCTAAACCACAGAGGGAGACCTCATCTCAAAAAGTAAACAAACAAAAACACACTGAAACAAGCAATGGGAATTCAGGGACAAGTGAGTCTCTGCTTATAGAATTCATGGCTGGCCTCATTACCCACTTCATCAACCATCAACTCTTCTCAGTTTGTTTTGGTCATTATCCCCTCTGCACCTGTCACCCGGTCCCAAGCCTTCATTTTCTCTCACATGTGTTACAACCATTATTTCCAACAAACTTTCTCCCTGGGACTCTCTGGTAACAGATGTGGCCTCTGTAATGTGTTTAGAGATGCCATCTCAAAATTACTTTCTTCGTGATTTTTCTCTGGGCAAGAAATTCTCAGCACATCATTCTGATCTCACCACTTGAGCTCCAAAGCACAGATCCCTGTCCTGTGGCTCCAAGCTCTATGTCACGAATGCTGTGGATCAGCTTGCTTACCATCCTTTTCAAACTTCGCTAGCATTTCTTTACACCCTGCATACACAAAAACTAAAAACCACAACATCCCAGCTCTCATGCAGCCAGAATTCCTGCTGAGAGTCAAGTTTTTCATGCCAGTTGCCACCAGATAGGATTTCGATTCACAACTGAATATGTGAAAGAGAAAGTGGGCACAGCCATCCAGTCTGCTGTTGTGGATTGAGGCTAGGTCAGTGGGTTCTGATTTGAAAGCAGTGACTTCCTGGGTGATGCACATCATTCATTCATTCATTTGTTCATTTGTTTGTTCATTCATTCTTTCACAAATAGGGTCTTGCCAAATTGTTCAAGTTATCTTCCAACACGTGAACCTTCCTCCTTAGCCTGTGAGTAGCTGAGGTTATAATTTGCCCAGCCAGCCTTAACTATGTATTTTCCTAATGCATCAGCTTGCTGATTATCACCAAGCCCCAACCTTTCTGTTGACCTTGTTCTGAATGTGGTCCAAGTAGTCTGTCTGGGAGCTCAGATCGTTCTTTGTCCTCTTCATTGCCAAGTGATATGTTCTGCTGAGTCTTTTCTGTCTGCGCTAGCTAGAGTAGGGCCTGGCTTCTATAGATGGAGATGGCTTGCACATCTGGGGGTTCCTTGTCTATAGATTCAATCACCCATAGACTGAGACGAGAACTGTGTCTGTACTAAACATGTACAGACTTTTTACTTTTCTTCATTATATTATCTAATAACTATTTACATTGCACTAGGTTTATAAATCATCTAGAGACGACTTGGAGTGCTTGGGAGAATGAACATAGGTTCTAGGCAGATTCTATATCTTAGAGAAGATGAGCTTCTGCAGATTCTGATCTCTGTGGAAGCTCCTGCAGTCAAAGCCCCAGGAATACCAAGGGACCAGTCAAAACATGAACTTGGACTGACACGCTGTCGACCTTCAATTCTCTTTTCTCCCCAGAATCCATAGGCTAGTTTCTGGTTGGCTCCAGAAGCACACTCTCCTCCCAGATGCTTTTGCTCTTCCCCCCAAACTGCAGCCCCCAGAGAGAGCTAGATCTGGCTCCCTAGAGCCTCCCTGCACTTTCCACTGATCATCTCACTGGTCAGGAAGGCATAGCCTTGACATGAGCCCTTCCTCCCAGCAGCTACAATACTGGAAAAACTCATTCTCAGTTTCCCTGACCTTAAAATGTGCAGGTTGGAACATGGAGCATTGCATTCCCTTCCATGTCTAAAATTAGGGCTCAAAAAGTCCCAAGATAACCTGCTTCCCAACTCTCAAAGACATTGCCCTTTAAATTCTGTGACATTCTTATTCCCTGACACCTTTTTCCACAAGGTTGACTGTGCACATGTGTAATTGTTTATTTTAATTGCTGGAAAGAAAGTCTGTGCCACTGGCAGAGCCCAGCACTGAGTGATGAGGAACAGAATCATTTCTTTAACAAGGCCATTCCTCTGCAGAGTGTGGTCACTGCTTTATGGACAAAGTAAACAACTTGCATATGTTCAATTACTTGGCTGGTCTACTGAGACCCTCTGGCCACAGCTAATGCCTGATTGATGACAATCCAAAACAAGCTGTCAGTACACATTCCAAGAAGGCAGATGACCAGGCCCAGAGGATGGAGTGTAGGGCCACGCTGGACTCCATTAGAGGCTGTACCAGGCAATGCCATGGAGCAAATGCTTATGGAGCGTGGGGGATGATTGTCTTGGCAGAACACTTGGGCCATTGTGTGAGATCATATCCAGCTTTTCTCCTCAAAGTAAGAATGAAGATGCACTGATTTCCAAGCCACAACAGAGCCCGTCACAATCCTGTAGTGGTCAAGTTTCCACAAAGAAGCAAACCTAGGCCTTCCCTAGATTCTCCAAGGGACACAGGACATAGGAAGTGCTCAGATTATTTTTAAAACCTATCTTCCCAACTACTCATATTCTGCTTTTTATCCAAGAGTTACACCCCTACGTTGCATTACTCAACCACCCGGTGGAACACCTGCACAGCACTAATTGCAGTCTTGCCTTTAATCAAATAATTCAGTCATGCAGTTTGGAGGCCTGGCTTTGACTGCTTCATCCTGATGCTGGCCCAGCCTCTACTGTGGTCCTGCTTCTAGTAATTGCCACTCTCACAGCTGGACCCTGTTTTCTTGGCCCCCACTTCCCAAAGGAGGGAGATTGAAAAATTCTTGCATGGCAGAAAAACACTGCATATAATTATATTGATTACATAATTTAAAATTTTTTTGTAGCAAGTTTCTTAAGAAGTTCATTTTTCTTGATAAATTCCTTTGGTTCACGAACTCAATTTTCTCCATGATCCTGGTCTCAAACCAAACTGGACAAGGACTGAAATTTCCCCAGGTCAACATTGAACCTAATCACTGAATTTGATTTTGTTCTTGTCCAACTTGGTTTGCACCCAGAATTGTGGAGAGTTTGCGAACTGAGGGACCATTGGACCTGAAGCGCAGTAACTTTATCAAGAAAAGAGTTTTTTTTGGTCCAGAGGGTTAGCTCAGTGGTCCCTGCGCCTACCTCGCAAGCGCAAGGTCCTGAGTTCAATGCCTGGTGACCACATATAATGCTGGGTGTGGAAACACACCCACCAACAATCAACACCGCATACCACAATGCCGGGCGTGGTGGCTCACGCCTGTAATCCCAGCACTCGGGAGGCGGGGACAGGAGGATTGCTGAGTTCACAGCGGCTTGTCTGGGCACCATAGTGAGCTCAGGGCTAGCCTGAACTACAAAGCGAGACCCTGTCTGTCTCCAAAAAGCAAAAAAAAAAAAAAAAGAAAAGAGTTTTTTCAGTTCATAGTTATGGAGATTCAAAGGCCTGGTGCTGACATCAGCAGGCATTATTGTTTGGGTCTAGCTGTGCCCCCAAAATTTCCTTTGGTCAGACGTAGCTGAATCTGGAATGTGTGGTGCTGGGATTCAGGGCATGTGATTACTAAACCACTACATGTGAACAAGAGGTTTAGCACAGCCCTAATCCCAGTAGTCTGGACGGAATAAAAGAGGCAGTAAGATGCGGCGAACTCTCTCCTTTGTTGCCAGTGCTGTGCTGTGGGCACCATGAACTTTCTTGTCTCTTTTGCTGCCTTGTGTGAGATATGCTGTTTTCCCTCTGCTATGCTTATTTGCCATCCCTGTGTAAGAACCACCCATTATAGACTAAAACCTCTGTGAACTGTAAGCCAAATAAACCCCTACCCTGTAACTTTGGGTGTCAGATATTTTGTCTCAGCAACAAGAGAAAAGTAACTAAAATAGCTGGTGAGGACAATAGGGTAGACAACAGGAGCGTGTGTGATGGGGGGAGATCACATCACCAAATAGAGAGATGGAGAGTGACTCAGAGGTCGGCTCATTCTCACAACACTCCCTCTGACAGGAGCTCAGAAGTCCCCCTAGAAGTAGCTACATTAATTCTTTCCCGGGGACCGTTAGCTAGTCTCTCCATTTTAAAAGTTCTACCATTTTTAAATGTTTTTAAAATCTTTATTGGTACATTGTAGATACACATCGTCATCACACTTAACATTGGGAATTTGTACCAGTGAAGTTCTACCAATTTGATACTGCCACACTAAGGACCAAATTTCTAACATATAAACCCTTAGAAGATAAACCATAGAAAACTGCTTTGACCTACTTCGTAGAGCTCAACAATTGTTGGTTGCCTGGTGAGGCGAGGCTCTGTTTCCTACCTATTTGTAGCAACTATCCCTAAACAAGTTTCTGTTTATTGTCTAGACACCCACCCTCTTTACCCCTGTGGGTACTATTAGAAAGATACAAGAGCAACCAGCAGATTGCTGTATTTTTTTCTGAATTCCAGGCATACTACAAACTAGTTAAATGAATATGTGCACATTATTGACTCCTCCAGATACCATTTCTCCAGGGGAAAGTATAGATATTACACTTGTTTTCTAATGGATTTCATCACTATTCAGATTCTGTGAGCTAACTTTGTACTGGACCTGATAGGTAGCATGAGGATCCTTTTTCCTCTTCTTTAAAAATGGACCTATCTGCCAGGCATGGTGGCTCACACCTGGAATCCCAGCACTCGGGAGGCAGAGATAGGAGGATTGCTGACTTCGAGGCTTGCCTGGGCTGCATAGTGAGCTCAGGGCAAGCCTGAACTACAAAGCGAGACCCTATCTCAAAAAAAAAAAAAAAACCTACAGGGTCTCACTTTGTAGTTCAGGCTAGCCCTGAGCTCACTATGTAGCCCAGGCAAGTCTCGAACTCAGCAAACCTCCTGCCTCTGCCTCCTGAGTGCTGGGATTACAGGTGTGAGCCACCAAGCCCGGCACTGTGGTATGTGATATTGATTGCTGGTGGGCGTGAGTTACCACACCCAGCATTGTATGTGGTTACTGGGATCGAACCCAGGGCCTTGAGCTTGCAAGGCAAGCGCTGGAACCACTGAGCTAAATCTCCGGCCCCCTAGCTATTTATACGTTCATGGGCTTATTTTAAAGGTAAGCAGGGTGTCCATATCAAACAAAGAAACAATGAAATCGGAGCTTTATGTTGCTTGACACAGAGCTGTTAGTATAGCTAACATTTAGGGAACAAAAGAGGCAGACACAGTCACTTGACTAGTGGAGTAGGAGTATCAACCACAAATGCAAAGTTTTTTTCCAGTCTTAGTTCCCCGAAACTGCTATGGAGACTCCCAAGACTAAGATCCAGGTATAAGCTGTACTTGTTGAGTAGTGTCTGCAAGGTCTTGTCTACTGAGACCTCCTGCCCATAGCTGAGGCCTAACGTGATGATACAATGCAAAATCTTAAAGTATGAAAGTTACAAACCAATGCTACTGTAGAATTGTGCCCAATTTAGGCCACACTTAGAGGTACTGGGAGTTAGGACTTCACCATGTGAATGAGTTTGAGGATGAACACAATTAAACCCCTGGCACCCACTACATAGAAGCCCGTGGTAGATGTTGAGAGATATGAAGATGAGTTGTTAAGTAGTCTGTGCACCATTTACCTGCACTACTGAGTGGACCAGTCCATTAGGACACTGTGCAATCTAGAGTGTAGCTGATGAGCAGAATAACGCAAATGCGAGCAAAGTTTATAGGACCATCAAGGAAAGTACCTCAGAGAAATGATATTTGAGTACTTGGTAGAATAGTGGGTGGAGAAGAACAACTTTAAAGTTATATCCTAGTGGAAGTAGAGAGATTTTAGTAGACTTTTTTAATAGACTGTGGTAGACTTTATCACAATATATTTTCAAAGTCAGGAGCCTATTTCTGGCTTAAAACTATAGAAACATTGTTAGCTTAGTATGCTGTGGAGCATGGCTGATCTAAATGGAAAATAGAAATTTGTGTTATGGCCTGAATTGTGTCCCTCAAAATATGTGGGCTGAAGTTTGAATTCTCAAAACTGCACAACTGTGTTTGGAGATAAGGTTTTAAAGGGACGATTAAATTAAAATGAGGTTTTTATGGTGGACCTTACTCCTGTATGTGGTGTCCTTATAAAATAAGGAGGTCAGGACTGGGAGATAACAGGATGCTCGAACATAGCAGAAACACTGTGAGGACTCAGCCAGGAGACGCCCATCCACAAGTCCAGGAGAGAGGCCTCTGGAGAATCTCCCTGCCAGTGCCTTGACCTGGACTCGTGGCTGCAGAACTACGAGAGAGCAGAGACCCGTGCCGCAGGCCACCCAGGCTGTGGTGTTTGCTCAGGCCCTCTTAGCAGGGCCTTTGAATTTTTGGAGGACCTTTGTTTGCTTGTTTGGCTATTGTTTTGTTTTTATTTTTTTTATTTTTATTTATTTATTTATTTATTTTGAGACAGGGTCTCGCTTTGTAGTTCAGGCTGGCCCTGAGCTCACTATGTAGCTCAGGCAAGCCTCGAACTCAGCAATCCTCCTGTCTCTGCCTCCCGAGTGCTGGGATTACAGGTGTGAGCCACCACGGCTATGGTTTTGTTTTTAATGGTTAACTTTAAAATCATAAATGAACACATCACTTTTTTACCCAAACTTTATTTCCTCTTCCTAGTTTGGAATGTCAATAAATATGGTATTGTAATAAAGGATTCTGCAACTGTGTTCTTTTTTACTTATTAATGTAGCTTTGACAGCTTTCTGTATTTGAACATTTTCTTTACTGACATATTTTTAAATGGTTTCCAGTGTTTACTATTAAAGTCTTTATTTAAAAAATAACTCTGTAGATCTAGTTGACAGTATGAATAGCCTAGTTTCTTTATAACTGCACAGAGAATAGAATGGTTATCTTGAATAAACTGTCTCTGCTTCAGAAAATTACACAAATAACTGAAGTCTTCAGTTCATGATTTCAAAGGCATATCATTTAATTTTATGGTATATATTGAACAACTTCCACTAGAACAGTGTTACTTTTTCCAGTACATAGAACTTATAATCAAACCTAAATGGATTGCTGCTTTATTAGTGTTTGATTCCCTAAAATTAGGATTGATATTGTCAACAAGACTTTGGGAAGTGTCTCCTCCTTTGGGTTTGGCTGTAATCCTGGGAATTTCCAAGGCCTGGTGACCATTTTCATTTTATTACAACCCAGCTTTGGATTGTTTTGAATTAAAATGAACCTCTGGGCTAAGAAAGGCTGATATAATTCGTTTCAGGCTTTGAATGACATATCAGATGTGACAGCACCCCCACTGTGTCATTACTTTGGACAGATTTAATTCTAAATGTTTTCCAATACTTTTGAAGCCTACAACTGTTTTAATATATTTCCAAAGTATTTTTACTTTAATGATAGCTGTGGAGGTTTAGCCAATTACTTCTTGTAAATTCCACCCCCTCAATTTAGCAACAAATAGCTTTCATTTGAAGTCTAAAGTAAAAGAGCAAACACAATCATCTGATAGGACATGTGTTGAATAAAAAAGTCTAGGAATATTTAAAAATCAATTTAAGATAAATGGTGTACAAAATGTTCCAATTCAAGCTAGTACAATGTGAAGTATCTATTAGATTGCAGTGAAGATGTTCAACTTTAACTAAAAGTAGTAGAGACTTAAAGATAATTCTTCCAAGTATTTGCAGTATCAATTCAGATGTGAACCTTGTGGTTCTGAATAACAAAAGCAATAAAAGGTTTTATTTTAGATCCGTGTTATCATCCTTCCCTCCAAAACTTTGTGAGGTTCCCTGCAGATGCTGAAGGTACCTTGAAGTTGCGATTGAAGATAGTTGAGTTAGGGCTCTGAAGACTTTAAGCAATAGTAGAAAAAAGAGTAGGAGGGTTGACAGCAATAACAAGAGTGTCTGCCCAGTTTAACAAATAAAATGCCTGCTATTAACTTCCTAGGATTTTCAGTACTTACAGGAATTTGAACGTAGGAAAAACCTCCATAGATATTCTCATACATGTGGTTCTTTTCTTTTCTCTTCATGGGTCAAAGATTCCTGGAGTCAAGGACAAGAGAGAGACCACTCTTTTCTGTTTTCTGTTCAGCCAGGATCAAATACAGAAGGTAGGGTCCTCTGAGAGGCACCTGCTCAGTGGCTGGTATTGCTATTTGGCCTAATGAGGCCTTGAACTTGGCTCTGAAATTCTATCACAATTCCAGCCCAGCCCCCAATGATGCTGACCCTTTTCTGAAAAATGATGGATCTGGATCATTGCAAAATATAGTTTCTGGTGGTTCTTGTCATGAGAAAAGGAGGCAGAGAAGAGGAGATGTTTTGTTGTATACAGGTCTGGACTCAGCACTTGGTTCCCACACATGCTCTCTGTGAGTTCTGGAGAAATTACTTCAATTTTTTGAAGCCTCATTCCTGTCCTTAGTTTAAAAAGCATATCAATACCACCCACAGCACATGGTCACTAAGGTGGATACATCCACAGGGCTGTGAAGGATCAGCTTCTTTTCATGGGCAGGTAACCACATGAATTCAGTGTGAGTCAGGCAACCTGGTAAAGAAACTGAGGTGGGGGTGGCTGTAAACACCAGACTCCATCCTTGATTGACCTGAAACACTGTGTAATAGACCCTCATCATAACACTGGAACAAAACCATGAGGTTGTCATTTGTCAAAGTACCCTTAGATTTATAGTAGAAAATATGTACTAATACTCATATTTTTGAGAGCATGGAATGTATACAACCAAAAACTCAAGGAATGTAGCCACCTCTAGTTCAGAGTCCCTATTTGGGTGCCAACTGTAGCCAAGCCACACACTGGCCGGCCTTTGCTGCTGGTCTCAGGTTCCTTCTCCCTCAAGCACCACTAGTGGGGAGCCAGCCCATTCCTCCAAGCTTTCCCCATCCATGCACTACTTGCAGGGGACCTAGACCCTCTATTTTGTTCTCCCTGACCTGGGGGAGAAGGAGGAAGGATGACAAAGAGATGCAAAGTCAGCTTAACATGCCATGCAAGCAGTCTGCCTCAACTGACCTTTATTCATCAACACAGGTATGAGTAGTCAAAGCAACACAGGATCCACCTGCTTTCCAACATCCATTAGTACATGCTCGGGTAAAGAACTTAACCTTAGGTCAGGAGTGTTAGCTCAGAGGTACTGTGCCTGCTTTGCAAGCACAAAGTCTTAAGTTCAGTCCCTCATTACCACCCCCAAAAAACCAACAACAAAACAAAACAAACAAGAAACAAAAACCCTTAACCTTAATCAGCAGTCTTAATACTTCCTTAGAACTTGCAACATGCCACCACCCTTCACTGCCTCTTCCCTCCTTCGTGCTAGGCCTCTTTTCTCTGCTGGTCTCCCACAAAGGAAAATTAATATTTGATTGGTTACACGTGAGAAAAATTATAAACATATTACAAACACCAAGAGACATTTATTATCAATACATTGTAGCTATTAATATTCAAATATTAAAGTCATTAAAGTGAAACATTTTTAAAAGTAAAAATTACATAGAATAAAGAGCATTTATTTAATCATGTATAACTGAAAATACATTTTCACCTTTTATCGAAGTTCAGTATTAAAAAACAAAACAGCTAAATATGTCATTATTGAACAGTGAGCATATTCTTTTTAGAAATTGCAACCACTTTAAGAGTTCTTTCCCCCCTTACACTAGTTAGAGAAATTGTGACGAGACAGTTAACTCCTAGTGCCTTCTTAGACTCCAGCTTCAAACATTTGTCTTCTGGAATAACTTCTGGAGTTTTTCTTAAGGATGTGGAGACTGTCAAGTTTTTATTGATAGAAAGCTATAGTTTTGTTTCCAAAAAAAAATCTAAGTTTTATCTTCTATCCTTTTTGCTTGATCTCATATAGATACAGGTTCCAGTGCAGTTTTTCATATTCACTTCAATAATGTTCTGCAGATAGCTTGCTAAGAACATTTTTCATAGGAATAAGAAATTGTCTTTTCATAGAAGTTTTTCTCCTCTTATGCATTCTAAAAATATGTAGCTTTGGGTTGACAGTATTCCTCAGTGGTTATACACTTGTCTAGCATGTGTGAGATTTGATCTCTAGCAACACACACACACACACACACACACAATGTTGCACTTGAAAATGAATGCAGGATGGAATTCTCTGCATGTGTGTTAAGACGTAATGCAATCCTTACTCTAGATCATTTTTTTAAAAAGTCACACCAAAAATGTATGGTTAAATGTTTATATCCGAGCTTTGAATGATACATCGTCACCCTCAGTGATATTTATATGCATTTATTTGAAAACTATTCCTTGAACATGTATTATCTGCAGCTGTTCTGCTAGTCATTAAAGGCAAATGGAGAACAGGACATGTTATTACTTCTGATTTTTGGGGTACTTACGGTTTACTGTAAGGCTTAGTAGATAAACAGATAATTGCAAATGGTGACTATGCTCAGAAAGAAGTAGGTGAGTGGTGGTGCAGGGATAGGGTCAGCAACAGTGGTCTTTCTGCGGAGGTAACATTTATGCCGAGCTGAGCTGTAAGTGATAGGATAAAAGGATAGATAATAACCGAGAAAACAGAGATAGGTGTTCCAGGCAGGGTAATGAGTGAGTGGAGAGGACTGGAGGCAGGAAGTACACACAGGAAGAGTGTGTTTGTGCATGGCCCTGTGACCAGTGTAGGATGAGAGAGCAGGAGACGGTCATGGGATGAGGTTGTAAAGCTGAGATGGGCAGGAACAAGCTGAACTTTGTGATTATTTACCTTTAGGGCACTAGAACTTCATTTAAGTGGGGTGGCATAATCTGCCTTTAGAGGAATACTTAATGGAAAGCTAAGAGAAAGCAGGAGAGGAAACAGTGGGACTGGTTCGAAGGCTCGGCCATCAACCACATGAGATACGATGGTGGCTTTGACTCAGATGACTGCGGTCGAGACAGAGGAGATTTCTACCATATACATTTTGAAATGTGGCCAACAACACTCTTTACTGAGTCTGAAAGAAAAGAACAGAAATCCAGGAAGTCCAGGATGGTACCCAGCAACCAAAACCTTCAGGAATAGGCTGATGCTTTACCAGGTGAAAGATGGGACTCCGCAGCCAGGGAGGGGCTTTAGCCACCAGGTCGACGGTGGGCTTCCTGCCGAGACAGACAGGAGCAGGGGGTCAAGTACAGAAGAGGCTTCTGTTTTCATAGCTTCATTTAAGATGTTTATGGTACTTCTAGGGGTAATGTTGATAAATGAAACTACTTGAAAAGAGAGCAGAGAAGAGAAGCAAGGACCAAACTCTGAGGAGGTCTTGCAACTAGGGAACAAGAGGAGCAGGGGAATGAAAGACAGATGCCAGTAACAGGAGCAAAATAAGGGCAATGCCATTTGTAGGGAAGGGATGCACCTTGAGAGCCTGATGTTAAGTGAAATAAATCAGATGCACAAACCTAAATATCCCATGCTTTCTCTCACAGAAAAACTGAAAATATGAATAAAGAGTAAAATAAAGATGGGCAATAGGAAGTAGGGAGAAGGATCTTTTTTGAATGAGAATGGAATCAAATGATGGAGAGAAAGTGAGGGAGGCAAAAGAAAAGGGATGAAAAGAGTTTAGATGTTTTATGTACATGCACCAACTTCCTGCTATGCTTATGGTAAACACGTACTACTAAATAAACTGAAAAACAAAGCAAATATAAACAAGGACAATATGATGTAGTAGGTGCCAAAGGGGATGCTCAGCTGCTCGTGAGAGACTGACTCTGAAGCAGAGCAGTCAAGTGTGTCCAAGAGAGCCGCTTCAGGTCCAGACAACTCGCCGGAGCTGGCAGCACGGAGGTCACTGTGGATCAAGTTACCCACGTTCAGGGCAGAAGAAAGTGTACGGATGAGACCTTAGTCACAGGGAAGTGGGCTGGAGAAGAAGGGCAGACGGCACTTTTGCAAACGCCTTCTGTTCCCCAAGAGGGAGTGCGGGACAGAATCCAGGAATGCAGATTCATTTTCTGCAGGGACTGGCTCTTACTCTCAGACGCCTGTCTCAGGGAACAAAAGCCTTTTCCTCTAGGTCATCTGCACGTTTCTCCTAACTGTCGGGGTGACACTGCAGCACGAAGAAGCCTCCGTTTTGACTTCTCTGGAGAACATCTGCGAATTGTGCCATCCAGCACGCCTTTCTTCCTTTGGCACACGACTCTTGATGTTGGCCAGGTCAAACTGAGCTTCTATCATCTGCAATCAACAGATTAAATAACTGATCCTTTTTTCTCCAATGGCTCCAAGCCAGTCTTCTGGGCTTTCTTATTTAGCCAACAATGAGGTAAAACTTGAAAAAGTCTTAGAAATGTTGGCAAGCAAGAAATTAAGGAGAGCACATGAGACTGCAATTGTTCCAAAGTTTCCAAACTTTAGTTTGTTAAACTAACTGCATTATGGGAAATTGCCAGTGGAAGAATATTGACTTTTCAAAGCCAAGTGGTGCTTTAGAACAAAAGTACATGGCTTTTATTGAAATGGCCAAATAGCTTTATTTTGTACATGCCCTCTGTAATGGCCTGTGGCATGAAAAGATGTGTAATAAATAAGAAAAGGAACAAAAAGAATTCTATTAAGCGTAGGATGCTCGGAGGGAAGGTTCTACTTCTTAAGTAACTGCCAAGGAGTAGAAATTGGAAATTAGGAAACGAAAGTAAATGAAATAGGATGCATATTTTCCTATCTCCTTTCTCCTATCTCCTTAAACTCTCCTCTGCAGATGAGTCTATTCTCCATTGCAGCCAAGTTTAGGCTGGCATAAGTCACAAGTCTTTTGCAAACTATAGGGTAACATTTCCTGGAGCCCAGCATGTAACACATACACTTTTGACCCCTCATTATCCCATGACCTGTCATCAGACATGAAAATTGTTTTTGTTCTCCTTCAGTGTTTTTTATATCCACCAACAATACAATATCTTCCTCAACTTTCCCCAGGTCCCTATTTCCCACCTCATCCAGGAAGCAACTATCCTTAAGGATGAGGGCCGATGCAGGAGAGCATGTGCCTATTTCTCTAAATGGGTCACAGAAAACTGTCACTATTCTATGCGTGTTAAAACAGTGTCTACTGAGTTCATTCTACATATCCAGTGCTCAGCTCATGTTCGACAATAGAGTTCCCTAAATGAATACATGGAAGAACAATGAAGCTTTCCAATAGGGTACATTCAGGCACTCAATGCTCAGTCTCTATACCCATTTGCTTATTGTTTTCCTGTTTTCCTCTGAAGAACTTTTTCTTGTTTATTTCATGCTTTTATTCCTTGAGGAGGTGTGGAATAAAAACAGTGAAAGACTTTTTGCTGGATCATGAAGCGTAAAAGTAAAAGGATCACAGTGCAGAAAGCCCGTGAGGAAGATGATGCCTTTGATGCTGTGACTGTCCTCTTGGGGTCTCGCCCACAGTGCCCCCCTCCAGCTCTCTTTCCTCCCTCCTCTCTCCTGCTTCCCCAAACTATTCCCCTGATCTCCAAGACTTAGCCATCAGCTCCATTGCCTAAAGGGCAGTCTCAGAGGATTGAGCTGACCAAAAAATTATTTGAATTTTAGTTGAAGAATCTTGAGTACCAATAGAAAGGAATAATAGAGTGGAAAAATTCCCAGATAGACCAGGGAACATATGGTTTAGGAGGACTTAAACCTTCAGCTTTACCTCATTTTAAGCAGGCAGCTAAATATTTTGGCCACGTGTGAGGCTGTAACTGCTCACTGATCACTCTGATGGACCTGATTGGATTAGAACTCAGCGTTGTAATTATCTTTCAGAAGAAACTACCATCCTCACATCTATTCATTCATTCATCTATTTCATTTATTCATTCAATGATGAGAATTGGAAGAAAGAGAACTGCATATCAGTCATCCAATAGCTTCCAGGCTCAGAGGGAAGGAGAGACAGTAATTAAGCAATCTAATGAGTGAATAAAGCACCTCAGGTCTTCAAGAGGTCAAGGGAGGCGGGTTTAGAGTTGCATCCCAGAAGAACCACAGAAGCATGGGGGACAGGTGCAGGGTGTCAAGAGAAATTTCCCTGAGGAAGGAAGAGTTAAGAATAAAAAATGGAAGAGGCAAAAGGAGACTCAGTGGGGAGAATGCATGACTCCCACAAAGCAATCTGGAGTTTAAAAACCCAGGAAAACAATTAGAAGGCAAAGCCAAATCATATAGAATTGCTTGATCCATTTTTAGGATTCTGTTGTTTTTCTTTTTTTTAAGTCTATGTTTGTCCGCTTTCCATCACTGTGACAAATTTCCAGAGAAAATCAAATTAAAAGAAGAAAAGGTTGATTTTTGCCTCAGTTTCAGAGTTTCCAGTTCATGATCACTTGGCTCTTTTGCTTTTGTACTCATGACAAGGCAGAACATCATGGTAAGAGCTTCTGGGAGAACTGCTTACCTGTGGCAGCTGGGAAGGAGGAGGTACAAAGGGAGACAGAAATGGAGGACACACTCCCAGCAGCCTAATTTCTTCTCACTAGCCTCTGTTTCTTAAAGTTCTGCTTCATCTCAACAATGCCACAGGCTGGGACCAAGTCTTCAACACATGGATCTCTGTGGGGGTATATTTTAGATCCAAACTATAGCATTACTTTAAGAACTACGGGAAGCCACTGACTAGTTTCCAGTAGGAGGGGCAGTGACATTCTAATGCACTGAGATATTAAAGTATATTTATGTACAGCTGTGCTTTGTTTTCTTTTGGACTTCAAGAGGAAAGCAGCTATTCCTAGGGAGCATTAAAACTGTGGTTTCCTAGAAAGCAGTGACAAAGATGGGTCAAGTTTCTGCCATTGACTTCCACTTCAAAGATAATAGAAATAGTAGTCTAAGCTCTGATTTGTAAGCAGAGCTTTTAGCGAATCAAAAGATGAAGTTCCAAAGAAAGCAGGGCAGTGAAAATCATTCAAAGTAAAAAGATAAAATAAACTGGAGTGCTTTATGGAAGGAAGGTTTGGATTAGGAAGATGAATGCTGAGCCCTGAGGCCTTAATGACCCACAAAAGCCACATGGTAAGCAGAGAAGGAGCCGCCTGGACAAACCACCGACACTGCTTCAGCCAGTGTTAGCGCACCATGTGGGGACCCAGCAAATACCCACAGAGAGGCTCCTGGAGAGCACCCAGCCAGCACCTGCAGACTGTCTACACCTTCTGAAGACCAAGTAGCTCTGTTAAGGGGCTAAGAGTCTGTGTTACTCGGCTTTTGTTACTGTGGCCAAATTCCTGAGACAACTCAAAGGAGGAAAGGTTTATTTTATCCCATGGTTTCAGAGGCTTCCTTCCATGATCTAACTCCATTGCTTTCAGGGCAGTAACACATTTGATATATTGTAGCAGAAGCACTCAGGGGAGGAAAACCCCTTGTTTCATGGCAGCCAGAAGCAGACACCCAGGGAGGAAGGGGGTCACAGAGCAGATACAGTTCCCTAAGTCACAAACTCATGACCCATTTTTTCCAACTAGGCCATATCCCCTGTTTCCATTACTTCCCAGTAATGTCTTCAATGTATGATCTGATCAGTGATAAACCAGGGGATAAAGCTGAAGTCCACATGGTTAAAAACTCATTAGCAATTCAGCCTTCAACAAAATAATCTTTTAGGGGGACATATTGGATCCTAGTCATAGCAGGGCTTATCTTTCTGGCTGCTTGAAGTTCACAAATTATTTGCCCATCTTGAGTGGCATCATTTTATGTTTGGCACACCCAAACTATCACTTCATTTCAGTGCCTCATGACATATGATGATTCCCTGCCCTAAGAGGTCATAGAACAGGGGACATAGCCAAACGGGATACTGATACTGCAGATGGCAAGTCCCCTATTAATCTGTACATGAGTTAGAACAAAAGAACCCCCTGGACCAAGAGAGTGGTGAGTCCCAGTTCTGATACAGATGAAATTGGTGTTTTCTGAAGTTCTCTCTGGCTACCAGAAGGAGAGTTGAATGCCCAGCGGGATTGCAGAGGCCCAAAGTGGTGGGAGATTATTAGGCTGAGATGGTGGCAGAACTGGAGATAGAATTGTATTCTAAGATGTCAGTGTGATACAGTGAAAGGATTTGATGAAAGAGTAGACATGAAAGTACAAGGTAAATCTTTCTGCTACAAATTAAGTTTCCACCATAATGCTAACAACCTTACATTCCCGGTGACTTACAGCAGTTACTTATTTTTGTGTTTATAGGTCTGAAGTTTGCCAAAGCATCTTTATTTCATATTGCAGGCAAAGTTCAGGGTATTCTCATGTGTCTCTCATTCTAGGACCCACAGCTGCACAGGGCAAGTATTCTCTTGGCAGATAAAATAAGGGCAAGAGGCCAAGCTAAAACACACAACATGTCCTAAGCTTCCTTCTGGACAAAGCAAAATATTATATTCTCTTACATCCCATTACCTAATGGATGCCAAGGGGCAAAGCCTCAGAGAAGCCACAGCAGAGATGAGTTATGAACAGAGAATGGGCTGGTCCTGAGGTGCTGATTTTCTGGCTGGATAGACTGTGGTGCACTTTGCTAAGAAAAGGAGCACTGGAAGTGGGACAGGGGTAGGAGAGCTGGTGAACTCAGACTTGAACATCTGGGTTCCATGTGTCTTTGCATGCCATAGTGGCAGGAGCTCTGGAAAAGTCTGGTCAGGTCATATAGATTCTGGAGTTGTAGAAAAGGCTTTATTCTAATATGTGTTTACTTCCTCTTCTTACTTTCTTGCAGTCTTGTATTCCTTCAACCAAGGTGGTCACTTGACTAAATTTTAATCACTGAGATATAAAAGGTATCATGTGTGAATTCCTCAAAGTATCCTTAAAGGAAAGAATGCATTGATTCTGCCACCTTAGTCCTTCCATGGTTGCAATGACTAGATTTTAAGAAGTCATGGTGGACCATGAAGTAAAATCCCAATGTTAACATCAGCAGAGTAACAAGGCAAAAAGAGACTATTTCCAACAATGTTAACTCCTCAACTCCCAACATCTATGATCAAAAAATGATATACTTTTATAGTGTATTTAAGTTAGTGATATTTGGTTTTCTTTCTGTCAAATGAATTCAAATCCAGTTCTTCCTGTTACAAGAATCATGGGAACAGAGGAGTATTGGAAGCCACTGATTTTAGAATCAGGTTTCCAAGAAGAGAGTATGGAGTGAGAATGGAGGAGAACTGAAGACCAAGCTCTGAGGAACCAATACCAAGGACAGAGCAGATGGGACATGTCATTGGGCCAGAAAACAGGTAGGCAGAGAGGTAGATGGAAAACCCAAACAGGATCTCACAAACACAGAAAGCAGCATCTAGAAGACTGAGGATCAGGATGTGTGGCTCACTGGTAGACCATTTACTTAGTGTTTCTAAGGCCCTGGGTTCCGACTTGAGTCACACACACACACACACACACACACACACACACACATACACACAAGACTTAAACTTACGATACAGATTTTACAACAGGTCATGGCCTACAGAGTCCCAAATCCTCAGCAGGGATGGAAAAACAATGAAGAAACTGTTGTTACTGGAAGTTAAGAAGCCTTGAGTGGTATAGGGTTATATTTTTTTTTCAGACAGGGTCTCACTTTGTAGTTCAGCCTAGCCCTGAGCTCACTATGTAGCTCAGGCAAGGCTCAAACTCAGCAATCCTCCTGCCTCTGCTTCCAGAGTGGGATTACAGGCTTGAGCCACCAACTCCCAGCATTTGTGTTATGTGGTACTGATTGACAGTGGGCATGAACCACTATGCCGGTATTGTATGTTGTTACAGAGGATTGAACCAGGGACCTTGTGCTTGCTAGGCAGGCACTGGAACCACTGAGCTAAATCTCCAGCCCCAGGGGTATAAAATTTAACAAAGCCTTCAGTTGTAGTAACATGGAAAATAAAAAGTATACCTGATGGATGGGGGTTTGTCTAATAAGACTTTAGGCAGAATATTGGAAATGTTGACCAATTTATTTTTGTCATGTACATTAAAAGACAGACAGAAATGAGCCAAAACCTAAGTAGTCCCATTTTCAAATTTAATTTTAAAAGCATATAAAGAAGGCATAGCTTCCAGGGTTCATAATTACATGTTTGATATTCCCAGTCTCCTTACACAGAAAATTATCCTCAAAGCAAAATAAGATGGCCTAAAGTAAGACTTGTAAGAATGTGGTTCTATTTTAAGACTTGAGAGGGATTTAAGGGCATGCTTTCCAGATCCCTCAGCTACTCAAAGTCTTCTAAGAATCATAAGACTATTTTTATAACACCCTGACTCTTACCCTAATCCAGGTAGGTTTCTATCTCACAAATACTTGTGAATGTGACTTTGATTAACTCCTAGACACCCACAGTGTGTTAATGAGATTTGCCTTGCTGGATGTACCATCAGCTTGAATGAAATATGGTAGGGGTGGTTCAAAAATGGACTAGAAAAAACAATTTCTGGACTTGCAGATTTATATGGGTAGGAGGCAAATTCAGGAAAAGACATGGCAGCAAATATTCAAAACCAGGACCAATGGGGTAGAGTCAAGAACCATGGAGAATAACTCCCTAACGCCTGGGATTTTCCCTTACAACTGGAGACAAATACCTTGCTGGATTTCAGAACTGCTACACTAAGTGTCTGCTGTACACCTCTTATTTTCTCCCTCACCCTGTCCACTGCAGTGGCTCCATCAACCCTAACGTATGTTGGATACAGGTAGGTGCAGTCACACAATGAGTGAAAACTCTTTCAGGAATTCCACCTTAGGAAGCTCAAGAGCATCTTTCCCTAATTCAGATGACAAGGTCCTGGTCCTTCATTGTGAATCTGATAGAGCTTTCAAAGAATTGAAAAGATGTGAATTATTGTGCCCAAGGGACCGATTGTAGCATATTATATTTTCCGAAGATAATCATGACAGTAATTTCATCCCACAAACATTTCTGTGTTGTGAACTTGCCTCTCCCTCATTAAGAGGTGAAGATTATTTTTTCTAAGCCTCCTTCCATTGAAAAAGGCCATGTGTCTGCTTGGACCATTAGAATATGGCAGCAATGATGTTGTCCCTATTTGAAGCACAGTTCTTAACTGGTCTAGCAGCTTCCACTTACCGCTTGCCTACCTTTTGGAAGAGTTGATCTTGAGACTCCCTTTCCATGCCCAGCCACCATGCTGTGAGAAGCCCAAGTCACATGAAGAGGCCACAGCCAAAAGCTAACATCAAGTGGCACTATGTGGAGGCAATATCTTGGCAGTTCAGCCATGGTTAGCATTTCAGATGACTGAAGCATCGACCAAAACTACAGAACAAGCCAAGAGAGAACTACCCAAGAGTCCAGTCAACCCACAGACTGCAAGAGATGATCATACATGGTTGTTCCATGACACCAAGTCATTTTTTTTTCCTGAGACAAGGTTTCACTTTGTAGTTCAGGGTGGCCCTGAACTCACTATGTTGTCCAGGCAATCCTCAAATTTAGCAATCCTCCTGCCTCTGCCTCCCAAATGTTGGAATTACAGGTATGAGCCACCATGCCTGGCACTGTGGTATATGGTACTGATTGCTGGTGGGTGTGAGTCATCACACCCAGCATTATTGTATGTGGTTACTGGGATTGAACTCAGGACCTTGTGCTTGCAAAGCAGGCACTAGAACCTCTGAGCTAAATGTCTGGCCCTATGACACTAAGTTTTGAACTAGTTTACTAGTTCCCAATACTTATTTATTGAATTTTTGACTGATTCTGTACAGCTCAGAATTCTTCAAGAAACTTATAAAATAAATAAAAAAGCTATGCCAAGTTACAGGGTTATCTCTGTGGACATAGGTTTTGAGTACTAGCTGACCTACCAGGAAATAGCTTAAACTGGAGGTTGGTCAGCTTCTTTGTGTGTTTGTTTTTTTGCTCAAGGGTCAAATAGAGATAATTTAGGGTTTGTTTTTGTTGCAGATACTGAGCTCTGCAATTGCAACACAGAGGGAGTCAATATGTAATAGTCATTATGTAAACAAATAAGCAGAATTTTTTAGGAGAACTATTTATAAAAATAGACAGCAGACCTATTTCATTCATGGACAGTAGTTTTCTAGCTCTTGCCATAGCTTAAACAATGAAGGGACTGCTGTTTCATTGACAGTTGAGAGTGATTAACTCAATGGATCAATAGTATCAGCATAAATATAGATTCTTTGCACCTTACCATCTGTCGTCATCAATTTTATAGGGTTTTTTTGTCCTCAGGTTAGTTCCCTCATAGTCATACATTTTAACATGGACATGCACCAAGCACTGATTCCATAATCATGTACCAAGCAAGGAGAAATTGTTGCTTTTTGTGTGTCTTTTTTAATTCTCCAAGAGAACCTGCAGCAAATTGCTTATGTCTCAACGGACAAAAGTGAACCTCAAGTCCACTCATAAGACAGTTTCCATGACTGGTTTCATCTTAAATTATTCAAGCTTTGTCTCCTTGGAAGTATCACCCCACACAGCTTCTGTGACAAGGAGCATCTCTACTGAACAGGTGACCAACAGAGACTGCTACATTGAGTTATCTGGGGACATTAGCAAGCAAGAGACTGGATTGGGATAGAATGGGGTCAGAAGTGGTGTCAGCCTTCAGAGAGACAGAGGACAGAAGACATAACAATGTCCTTCAGCCACATTTTAAAGAAAAGGTAAAAGAAAGACTCACCTTGTGGTGTGGGTGTAAGCAGGAATCCAACCTGGCATCAAGCCAAAGCTGGATGCAGTACAGGATTTGGCCTACAGATAACCTCACTTACTTTGCTAAGGAATAGTAGTCAAGTGAGGAGGAAAGAACTCAGAGGCACTGCTGACGCAAAGCACTGTGTTCACCCTGCATGTGCCCAGCCACCCTGGGACCCAGTGGGCCAGGCTAGTGACTGAGGAGACCTACTGGCTGGCCTAAGTGTGGCTGTTATTTTCAGGGGCAAGAGTGAGAGCCACACTCACTGGTTGTCAGAGGAGGATAAGCTTTCTCAGAATGCACTGGAAAGAGTTTCACTGTTTCCTGATGAACAAGAACATGGGGAATTTCCATGCAAATGCTGCCGGGCAGCAGCCTCTGCAGCTTTTAGTAGCAGGACTGTGAATGGCACTGACAGCTGCCCTTCTCCCTGAGGCCTCCAGTCTCTGTGAAATCCAGAAAGCCAGATGCAGCTATATGTGCAAGAAGTTTTATCCCTTCAGTGATGCCCTCCAATCTCCATGGAGACTCTCCCGAGCCCTCCAAAAGGGACACTGCCCAGTTCTTCCTTTCATTTTCCCATCCTCACTGCTAAGCTCCACACCACATGGTTTAGGGACTTACCCACCTATCAGTCTCACAAAGCTGTGACTTACTTATTTTGATGTCACTAGAAACCGCTGCCACCCTAACCCACAGAAAGTTCCGCTCTTTACTTCATGGATGAAGGACTGGATGAAGTTAGTCAACTGGTTCCCATGGGCAGTGCCCCACACAAACTGCTTCGGCCATGCTGTGCTTCGCTAGAGTGGCCTGAAGTGTGCAGATGGGTACTCTGAGCATGCTGATGGCTGGCAGTCCGCCTGCCTGCTTTCCTGTGACTGTGACTAGATAAGAACTCTGTGAGCCATCGGGAACAACAAACTTTTGGTGTGTGGTGCCATTGTCTGACCTCTAAAATCTCCCTCCCTTCCTTTCAGTTGACACAGTGTCCTTCAGGTTGGCTACTTGGTAGGATTTCTCATGTCATCAGTCTGTAGTCCCCGGCTTCTCTGTTGGCAACTGCCAGCCTCCATAGGCTAAGCTTAATTGTTCTGTTTTCCCATTTTCAGGTGAAGATAATACTCTTGGAGTCATATTTGAATTCAGGGCTGGAAAGTACATAAGTATTTGCTGAATAGATGAATGCCTGCAGTATCTTTATTTTACACACACACACATGTACATCATATATCATTCAGTGGTGTCAGACTGGTTTGTGAAGAATGCTGATATCTTTATTTTTCTTTTTTCTTTTCACAGTGTTAGAGATTGAACTCAGGCTTGTCACTAGGGCACTCCCCCTTTTGCTAAATTGAAAGTGGGCTCCAACATGTGATCGTCCTGTCTTAGCCTATCTCCCTAGTGTTGGTAATGGAAGCACAAGCCATCCCCGTTGGATAACTGGTGTCCTCATGCTTTAACCCAGCCTTCTCCTGAGCCCTGCTGAGCAGAGCCCTAAAACTGTCCAGTGGTCCCAGGAGAGCCTTGAGCCTGGGCAATTGTTTATCCATCTAATTTAGTGCTATATTCTGCTCAGTCTACCACCAATACTCACCTTGCTGGGACTGCACAGACCTGAGCTACCCATCCACAAGCTTCCAGCAAGGGACTGAACCAGCAGGCTTGCTTCCCACCCGGAGCAGGACTACTTCCCATGTTCCAGGACTCACTTCCTCCATAGAGAGCAAAACGTCCAGGACTGCGAGCCACAACCTACAATCTACAGATATTTTGGATTGGCCAAGTGTGTTAGTGACTTCTCTCTTGCTGCAGAGACAAAATATCTGACACCCAAGGTTAGAGAGGAAGGGGGTTATTTGCTTTATGGTTCATAGAAGTTTTAGTCCACAATCAGCTGGCTCCGAAACTGGTGTGGCACACAAGTATGGCAGAGGGGAAACAAGATGCACACAGAGGAGTGAAGGTAATGAGCGTTTAACAGCATCTTCCTGCCCATTTTCTCTTGTTCACACTACAGGAATTAAGCCAGTGCCAAACTCATCACTCCTGAGTTGTGGTTTAGTGACCACGCATCTATAACCCTAGCATCACACATTCCAGATTCAACTACCTCTGAAAAAGAAAGTCCCATCTCATCAGCAGGAGGCTCTGGGGGGATGACTAAACACAAACCATAGCTCCAAGCCAAGGTGAAAGGGGGCAGCTATGGTAGCTTTACAGGAGGGAAAGAAGATGTCTCTGTTCACATAATCACCACTTACTGAGCTGGTGCCTCGGCCAGGCCTTAGGCCATCTTGTAGCCCCCAGTATATCCTTTAACACAATTCCTAAGACACGATCATTTCACTCAAGCCGTGTTCCCATGAAGAGCAGAGAAGCTAAAGCTCGGCAAGGTTAGGTGATTTGCCGGCCATCCCATAGGCTGGAAGTGGGGGAGCTTGGAGGAGATCCAGCCTAGCATGCCTCAGAGTCCATTTCTCAATCCCCAGAGGGTATGCTTCTGCGTGATTGGTCAACCCAGTCTCCAAATCCTTCCCCGTGGACACAGCCTGGCAGCTGTGGTGCCCTCCCAGCAGGGGGTGGAAATGCTCAGAGCGGGGGAGGGGAGCTGGCACTGATGGACAAGGTCTGGACTGAGTCTCCCAGCTCCAGGCCCCTCACAGCCCCAGGAACTGTTCTGGCCTCAGTTTCCACAATGTGGGGGAGCTGAGCTCCGTGGCAGCCTCACTCCTGGGCTTGTGACACCACATCACCTCTTTTCCTTGTTTGTGGGCAAAGGTGACTGCAGGACAAAGCCTTACAGAAATGGTCCTGGTCAGAGTTCCCAGCCTCTTACCGTAGCTGGACGTTAAGCCACCACAGCCACTTTCATCTACTGGGAAGGCAGCACATATGCTGTCCTCAGGATGTCACCAAGGCCACCATGATATAGTGGTGCCAAGGGCTTGGCCTCTGCCACCTCCCTGCTATGAGGAGGAGAACATCCTAGACCACAGTTGGGTCACTGCCAGGCCACTGTTGACATCTCTGTCCCACTGTAGACCTCTGGGGGCCTCTTCGGGGTGTCAAGTTTGGGTGGAAATACATCCAGCAAGTTTCATCTTAGAATCTACCATTCCTCAGGCCACGGGTTCTGCTGTTGTCCTCAGCATCTACAGGACTTTTGTTAGGGAAGCCACATCATCTTTGGGCCTAGGCCACAACAACCCTGGTCCCACATGTCTCCAATATGGCCAGGAGCATCTTGAGAAGCACTGCATCCCTGATTGCCACACCCTCTCTCCATGTGTCTGTGAAATGAACAGGAGCTCACGGGCCCACCTGATGTATGCATGGTCGTGAACAAGTCTTCGATCTCCATCCCCCCTCTGAAAAATGGATGTGACAGATCGAGTGACACAACACACAGGTAGCACTGCTACCTGGCTGATCACAGTCAAGTGTCAGCCACCCTCAGAACTTCCTCAAGATGGGGCTCCTGGTTATGATCATGTGTGTCAGTCAGCTCTGACACCCCAGCCAGCGCACCTGAGGAAGTGATTCCCACTTCCCAGCATCAGTCTACTAGTCAGTCTACTACATATTCACTCACTTTCCATTAGCCCTCACACCTCACATTTGGGTACCTTTGGGAGACACGTTTTCCTCTCTCCACTCACAGAGGCTACCTTTGGAAACTCATACTTCTCTGAGTCTCTATGGGCTAGGCTCTGCTTACTCTGCAGATTTGAATGGTCGCACAGATAAGAATACTGGGCCCCCAGCCTTCATCTGTCATAGACCTATGACCTGGGGATGGTCACGTTTGGAAAATTTCAACAAAACTCTTCTGCACATCAGGGAACCCACCCACCTCCCCTCCTCGATATTTGCATCTGTCTCTGGCCCCCTGTGCCAGTGACAGACAGCCCTTTGCTTACCTGCCCAAAATACATATGCACATTTCTCCCTCATCCCAACTTCAGCAGTATAGTAACCATCTTTCTGGGTTGTTATGTTTGTTGTATTTGTTTTTTTGGGTGTCTGCATCTGTATTCTACTTCGATCTTTGTAAGGACAGTATCTTTTTTTTTTTTTTTTTTTGAGACAGCATCTCACTTTGTAGTTCAGACTGGCCCTGAGCTCACTATGTAGCCCAGGCAAGCCTCGAACTCAGCAATCCTCCTGCCTCTGCTTCCTAAGTGCTGGGATGACAGGCATGAGCCATCATACCTGGCACTGTGATATGTGGTACTGATTGCTGGTGGGCGTGAGTATTGTTGTATGTGATTATTGGGCTTTGAACCAGGGACGTTGCGCTTGCTAGGCAGGCGCTGGAATCACTGAGCTAAATCTTCGGCCCAAGGACAGTGTCTTATCTTCGTGTCTCCGGAATTTAGTACCTGGGAAATATCTGTTGTCTGAATTTCTGTGGAAAACCCGAATAATATAGTAGAAAAATACAGGGTATTTTTTTCAGATGAGCTCAGCATCACCTCATTATCTTGACTGCATCTATATAAAAATCTTGGTTGTGAAATTGTATTACAATATACAATAAGATACTATTAAAGAAAATTGAATAATCCTCCTGTGTTATTTTCTGCAACTGTATGAGTAAACCTCCACATGAATGTTTTAATTTAAAAAGATGCATTATGGTTATTTGTTAAATGAGAAATTTATAAAACAGTAACAATGTTTATTGATTCACCTGATCGTGTCAGTTCATTTGTCTGGTCTGGTTTTAGCTCCTTTATGGCACTGTTGTTCTATTTTACAGCTAATCACAGATTGAGACTATTTTACTGTTAAGAATTCAATCTATTCATAATTAGAAAATAAAATAAATCTTTATGTTAAATTAATATTTCTATAACAAAACAATTACCCATAGGAAAAATAAAACCTCATTTTTTGTTACTAACAGAAATTTGTTTCTACAAAATTTTTTTAACTTGCATTGATACTGAATACATACAGACATTTTCCTTGTCATTCACTAAACAACACAACTGTTTACCTAGTATGATCATGGTAATAGGCATTATAAGCCATCTAGAAATACTTCAATGTCTACAGAAAATTGCATTATTCAAATGCAAATAACCATGTGTGTAGTGCAATTGAAAAATCTGGTGAATTTACATTTTTAAAAAATGTATTACTGGACCAGAGATTTAGTTCAGTGGTTCTGGTGCCTGCTTAGCAAGCGCAAGGACCCTGGTTCAATCCCCGGTAATCACATACAACACTACCAAGTGTGGTGACTCAGGGCCACCGGCAATCAGTACCACATACCACAAATGCCGGCTTGGTGGCTCAGACCTGTAATCCCAGCACTTGGGAGGCAGAAGCAGGAGGATTGCTGAATTTGAGGTTTGCCTGCTGTATATAGTGAGCTCAGGGCCAGCCTGAACTACAAAGTGAGACCTTGTCTCAAAAAAAAAAGTATTACTGAAAAGACACGTTACCATTGATCTCCCTCAAAATACTGCCCCTCACTTGTAAAGGATTTATCCTTCAGCCTTCTAGTCCTAATAAGCAGTTCTTGAACTTGTCTATCATGGGTCTCTAATTGCACTGTATGGCTGCCTCTGTGTTCTGAATTGATTCAAAACATTTATCTTTCATAGTTGCTTTGACTCTAGGAAGGAGCCAGAGATTCCAAGGTGGCAGATCTGGTGAATAAAGTGGATAAGGACACACTGTATCATTTGTATGAGCTCCTTTACCATTGGACAGTACTTGGCAGCAACATTCATTGTATTTTTTATCCTACTTCATAAAAACAATAATGAAGCAAGATTTCTAGAACTGCTTCACACAGTAAGAAGGATCACAGGATAGGAGAGAGTGCTCAAAGTGGGAGAAAATTTTGAAATGAAGGACTTGAATATCCTTGGATTTGGCATCATGAAGATCATGTGACCAATCTTCTTTAGGTAATGAAGGATGACTTATTAATGAAACACTTTGAAAGGGTGAATTTCATGGCATATGACTTGTACATCAATTTCTTTTTGAAGTCTTCCCTCCTTCCCAAGTTCTTGTCATGATCTGCAAATCAGAAATTGACCTTGGTGGTGGTGGCAGTGGTAAGAGAATCTCTAGGACTTAACTTATTGGATAAAAGCAGGGGCAGTCGTGAAGGCACTGAAGATGCCTGGGTTTTGAGCTAAGTCACAGGCAGAGAAAGAGACCTAAATGATGTTCATAGCAGGTTCACTGAGTTTGAGGTGGCAGCAGACTCTCCAGAGGATTTTCAGGCAGAACGGAAGCCTGGAGTGTGGGGAAGTAGTTATGGAGGTTTGGTGTTCCCGTGTGGAGAACCCTCTCAAAAGGCAGGGTCAAGACGGATCATTCCTAAGCATGAGATAGGCTGAAAGCACTTTATGTCTACCAGCAAAATAGTGCTCAGCATTTGAAATCTGCTACTGAATTCACAATTTTTCTTTTCTCTTGCAAAGAGTAAAACTGGGTTCATGAAGGAAGAGCATGATCTGAAGGAGTAATGTAAGAGAACAGTTTTCCTCAGGGAAGGATATTTATTGTCTGCCTCCCCCTGTCCTTGATAAGGTTTTCTATTATCTCCACTGCATAGATGGGAGACTTTGATATTAAAAAAAATTAAATTTTAAAAATTTTAAAACCCAGGTTTTCTTAAATTTTTGAGTTAAAATTTTAAAATATTTTTATTTTACTTAGACATTTACTTAAATGCATGCAATCTTTTATCAGATGACTTTGGAAATTAGTTTCCTTTGAACATTTTCATAAGCACGTTTACAATTAACACATATTTAATTTTCTTCTTCAGCATTTAGTTGTCTAATAAACAAAACTGTCCAAACTGTTAATACTCCTAAGATGAACAGGGCAAGCCTTACACATCTGGCAGGAATTAAATTCTTTTAAACAGACTATTGGTTGTATCTTATACATATGGCAAGAATTAAATTCTCTTAAACAGGGGCCACTGAGCCTAGTAGCTGAGGAAGTGGCCTGTGGTTGTACATATTTAGGAAAGAGTAGGCACGAGAAGGCAGCCATGCCCTGTAAAAAGCAAAACAAGCCTAAATGGCAAGGATATAGTACCAAGCTGGCTACAGGAAAATTGCAAGTGGCCTCTACTTCACTCCAACTTAGGCCGTGCCTTTCAATAGGAAGATAATCACAATGGTCTCCCGGCTTCTATCCACACACCCAGTTCAGGGTATTATTCCTTTCTCTCCCTCCACCTGCCTATATTCTGTCCACAATCCAACTCAGATTCATACCCCTCCCCCAGCAATGGCTTCTGTCTTTGAACTCTTTCTATATCTGACACCTATGCTTTCATTCCCAGGCTTCTTTCCTCCCTGTCACCTCTTACCAATGACTAACAATATTTCAAAAGTATTCACAACCAAGGAAAACCAGGCAAAACTGAATTAGGAGGAAAGGCCATTCTGTCAAGCTGCAGGGAAGTGTTTGAAATTCAGAGTCCAGAGGTTCTTTATTCTTCGGTGGAGCAGCTGGAGAGGTCAGCAGATTGCCCCCAGTGAGGACAGATGGTTAAGACACAATGGCTCTGGTTCCGGAGCGAACACAGAAGCCTTCTCTGCCAGCTTGCAGCTAGCACTTCTCCTAATTAGTCACACTTAAAACAGCTGTTATTGAGGAAGATGGTAAAACTCAAAGACGCTTTAATCTGGATAAAACACTGAACCAGAAGTCTGATGACTGGCATCCTGTTGACGGCATCCGTGCTCTACCAGTTTCAAACACTGCAGTCAGAAAAGCAGAGACAGTGCAATGTGCAAAGCTGGGTCCTCGCGTACTTATTTTGTGGCGTGACTCATTCTTCTGTGGTGTCAGGAAATCCAGGCCTTACGGTTCAGTGACTGGACATTTTAGTGGCAGCAGCTTAATAAGGACACGGAGTTGCCATCCACAAAGCACATCGTCAAGATACTGTACATCACTGGACTCCTTCTGTTCTCCAGTGATAACTCCAAAATTGCAAAGACCCGAGAAAATGGGTAGAGGAGGTGGTGGGTGGGAGCCTGGTGGCCAAATAGAAATCCCTTTGGAAAGTTCCTGCAGTTTCTCCTTGGGCTGGCCGAGCTGTCATCATGACCTCAGCCAAGCCCCGACAAGGGCAGAATCCTCTTTCTGTTTTTGCCATTTCTATATGGTTAAAGCCTGAGCATGCAGGGAGGTGCTACCAGGTGGTTCTTACTACAGAGCCGAGGGACCTCAGTAGCAGACACTGGCGCACCCGATAGTTACGTACCCTAGTGGGCTGTGGCAATCAGAAAGAGCCAAATGCTTCACTCTAAGAGCTTATAAAGAAATGACCGTATGTATTCTTTCAGTCCAAGCATTACCACTGGCCAGCTGAGGTTTTAAAACATCTTGTTAGCCCAGACTCAGGGTGCGACTGGGGGCAAGAGGTGTGAGCAGTGTGCTTACAATTTCCAAAGACTCCCCTTGAGCAGTGTTGTGCCCTGGGTGACGGGATGTGCCTTCGGCTTGCCAGGAGTCCACACTTGGCTGCATTTCCTGCCCTTCCCCACAGGTACGCAATGGTGCAGGCCAAGTCCAACTTTGGGTATCATTTTTTACTTGTAATTCATTTGTTCGTAGAATTTGGTTCTTGTCTCTTTAGTAGAAATAAAAAAAGGTATAGGCTGAGGGACGCACACCTATTCAGACAGAACCTACAAAGGGTATCGATATAGGAAATAGATTTCAGTTAAAATGCTGCTGCTGTCCCTGTGGTGAGCTATGGGCAGATTGTTTAACCCTCCTCAGGCTCTGGGAATCTTAGCTTGCAGACTTTTGTGAAGAGCGGAGCTGTACCTCTGCTTTTGTTTTTGTTTTTTGAGACAGGGTCTTTCTAGAAATGATGATTTAGAATAGTAAGCGGTTTTAAGGTTATATGATATATTGTTTAGTTCTATTGCTAAAATAAAGCCAAAGATGGTTACTGTAAGTGCTGTAAGTTTAAGGTATAGGGGTATTGGTATTTGGGGTACGTTTATTGGGATAATGCTATTAGAAATTAGGAATCCTGCAAAGATGCTTCCAATTGCTAAGCATTTAATTGGATTAATTAGTAAAGGGTTATTTTCATTAATATTAATTGGTGAATTATAGTTGGGATGGTTGAGTAAGGGGTAGAAAATGATTCGTATACTATAGACGGCTGTAACATGACATAACATGACTAGGAAAAACAATTCCCAAGGCCATCTCAAATACTAACATATTATCCAACATCTCAACCAACCAACTAGGTCTTATTAAAATTTACTTCCTATCATTCCTAATTTCCCTCATCATTTCCATCACAATCACAACATAACCCACCCTTCCATGAGTAATCTCAATAATAATAAAAATACCTGCAAACAATGTTCATCCACCAATAAACAATAATCAACAATTATAACTATAAATAGTCGCAACCCCAGCAGGATCATCTTCCAAAAACCCAACTCCCTTATCGCTATCATATACAACTCACTCTCCTATACTATTATATTGAACTAAAGCCTCTACTTGATCATTAACAATTCAATTATAAAATATCATTAATTCCATTATTAAACCTACAAAAGCGGCACTTCAAACAATCACATTAGAACCTCACGAATCCGGATCCTGATCTATAGCTATAGCAGTGGTATAACCAAACACTACTATTATTCCACCCAAATATACTAAAAACACTATTAAACCCAAAAATGACCCACCATAACTTAAAATAATGAAACACCCAACCCCACCACTAACAATTAAAGCTAACCCTCCATATACCGGAGAAGGCTTAACTGAAAACCCAATGTAACAAACAACGAAAGCAACACTTAAAAAATATACAATATTTAAAATCATAATTCCCACATGGAATCTAACCATGACCAGTGACACGAAAAATCACCGTTGTATTTCAACTACAAGAACCTAATGAAAATCACCCGAAAAACTCACCCATTACTAAAAATCATCAATCACTCATTCATTGATTTACCTACCCCACCGAACATCTCAACATGTTGAAACTTCGGATCTCTCCTAGGAGCCTGCTTAATTTTACAAATCCTCACAGGCCTATTCCTAGCAATACACTACACAGCAGATACAATAACAGCATTCTCATCAGTCACCCATATTTGCCGAGACGTAAACTATGGATGACTAATCCGATATTTACACGCTAATGGTGCATCAATATTTTTCATCTGCCTATACCTCCACATAGCACGAGGTATGTATTATGGGTCATACATATTTCTAGAAACAGGTCTTTCTAGAAACAGGTCTTTCTAGTTCAGGCTGCCCCTGAGCTCACTATGTAGCCCAGGTAATCCTCAAACTCACAGCAATCTTCCTGCCTCTGCCTCCCAAGTGCTGGGATTACAGGCATGAGCCACCACACCCGGCACTGTGGTACACGGTAATGATTGCTGGTGGGTGTAAATCACCACACCCAGCATTGTTGTATGTGGTTATGGGGATGAAACTCAGGATCTTGTGCTTATGAGGCAGGTGCTGGAACCACTGAGCTAAATCTCTGGCTCCACCTCTGATTTTTAACATGCCTAGAGATCAGCTGGATGATTTGCTACAAGGCAGATTCTGATTCAGGAGGTTTAAGCCTGAGAACCTGCATTTCTAACATACCTCCAGGTAACACGCTGGACTTGGCTGGACTGTGAACCCCACTTTGAATAGCAAGTGGCTGGAGCTCTGTTTTAAGGAATGTTGTCCCCTGCTGTAGGAAGGAGTCCTGCCTTCTGGCACAAAGTAAAAGCTTATTAAAATAATAGCAAGCATATAACACATAGTATATAATGTAGTTTTTGGAACATTATAAGGGAGCTAGTTTTATTTTAGGAGGTTTGATCTCTAGGGTTAATCTATGGCAGTGGGACAACTCTGACCAAGGCCCCTGGGTGACCTGGGTCAAGATGAAACTGGGTTTTATACTTTTGCTTTCAGGTTTGATCAAGGACCCTTCGTGCTACTGTATGGTATATGCAGAGGGCTCCACAGAGCCCCCAACATTGATGGGTCTTTCCTCTGCTCCTTTGCCTTTGACTCTTGCTGAACTCATACTTGGCAGATGGGCAGAGCATTCTGCATGTAGCTTCCCAAGCAGCTGGAAGAGCCAAAAATTGGAGGAGATAAAGGGAGGCCAGACCACTGGGTGGCCAGCGCTTTTGGAGTTGGTGAGTCCCAGCATTGAATTCACCTGGTGCTTGTTCAAATGCAGACTCCTGGGATCCTCTGAACTGAGATCCCTGGGAGCAAGCAGATTGGGCTTCATTTGCATGCTGAATTTTGACACCGACTTCTCTGTGGGAACCCAAGGAAGAGCTTTGTAAGCACAAATGGGAGAGGTACCAACCTTTGGCTCAAAGTGATGGCCAGCTTTTCTGCAAACATGAAATTCTAAAGCACTTGTATTTTTTCCCCATTGTCATAAACACTTGCACCATAAGGACTCGTTGAATCCAAGCTAAAGAATTAGTTTCTTTCTGGTGGTGGGCAGATTTTCCTCTCTGAAATCTCACACCATTTCATGGGCATGCCCTTGTCTGGACCTTGAAGATGAAGCAAGAGATAACGGTTCCATCTTGAACATGCTGTGCACCTTGAGTCTGTCCAAAGAACCACACTGTGGGAATACGGTGTGCACAAGGCTGGAGGAGTGGCTCTGGCCAGACCACCCCAAGTGGGTTCTCCCTCCCAGAAGTGGCGATCAGACAAGCAGTGAAGAGCACTGAGTCAGGAAACATGTCCCAGGCGGCTAGGAGCATCTTCTGGCTGCGTGAGAGACTGGGGCCTTGGAACAGCATCTGGATTGTTTACATATTCTTATGAAATCGCTGTTTTTTTTTCTTTGTTTCTGATGAATGAATTTGAGGAATAGGCCAGGATCAGAAATCTATGGATTTCTCCTAGATTTTCAAGGATCTGTAAAGCCTGTGGCTGCCTGGAAGCTTAGTTTGAATATCTTCCATGCAAAAGAAGGATGTGTTTGAGCATCTGGCTCAGAAATCGACTAAATATGTCTATAGTATAGTTGGTACAGGAAGAGCTAGAAGACAAACTGAGAACAGCGGGTATAAACAGAAGACAAGGTGGCAGAAGGGGAGCCAGATGGATGAACCCCAGACATAAAACACTCACAAAGGCTGCCACGAGGGCACATTTGAATGTGATGTGCAGACCTGGCTGGTAGAGGGGCCTCATTCCCTCGCAGGCACCTGACCCAGCACTTGCTCTCAGGACAGAGCCTGCACCCAAACAGCAGTGACCACAACCAGCTCACGTGGGGTGATCGCTGGCTACACTGTGACAGGTGGTTCAAACTGACCGTGTCAGTGAATTCAGAACACAAACAAGCTCTCTACAAATTATTCAGTTCCTCAGGGAATCTAACTCAAAGTTGATATAGGGATCTGCTAACAGCAGAAGATTAGGGGAAGTTTATTTCTTGGTTACACTCCATAATTTTTCTTTCTGCACAGTCATAGTCCAAAGCAGGTTTGCAGTTCCAGTTGAGTGTGGTGGCACGTCTTAAAAATTGTACTGTGTGTTGCGTGTGGTGAACTAATAATGCTATGTTTCTTGATGAGATTTTCTCTTTGGATTTTCCTTTTGGGTCAAGGAAGGAATGGATAGTTGAAAGAACCTGTGGCCGAACTGGATCTTGTATCCATTTGTCAACAGTAGAGGACCAGGGCCTTGCATACCATGCTTCACCTCCACCTCAGCCTCTTAGATACTTACAATTAAAAAATAATAAAGTTTGCATCTCCTCACAAACACTGATATTTTCCCCAAAAGGAACCTGAGAGAGACCATCACAGTGAGAGATGACGTAAAGCCAGGCCTGTTTCGCAGCACAACAATAAATAGTTACATTGCCCCTTTCAGGTCTGCAATGCAGGCTTCAAATGAAGCCTCGCCAGCTCTCGTGCTGATGGCCTGTCGTTCGTTCCATCCCTTGTGCATTTGTCATGATAGCTTTGTTTTCTGCATCTGCTTTCTTTTGCAGTTTGCACCCCATGTAGTCAAATTTCATGCTTCTAAAATGAAAAATAAAACTGCCAGTTCTCATCTCTTTGGGGGAAATTAGTCTTGTTTCTCCCATAAATCGTAAGCATGCTTCAGCTGTAAACAGAGGATTAGTAACTCTGGAAGTAAATTGACTTCAGTTCCTGGAGAGACCTGAGGTTTCTGAGAATGATTTAGCGAAGTGGTTTTGCGGAGAGGAGGTGGGCAGATAGGGAGAGGTGGAGAGGGCTGGATTGCTTAACCATTCCGGTCTAAGGTGGCCTTCTGGCTCAGCAGGACGACCCCAGTTCTATGCTGGTGGCCACAGTGCAATTATTAAGAGTATCCCCCTCTTTCTGAAAGTGTCCCAATTTGGACAATAAATTATATAGTCACCCCAAATAAACTGCAAATAAAATAAGGAGCAATATCTTGTTTTGTTAAAGAAGCCAGACACAAAAGACCATCTATTGTCTGATTCCTTTTATATGAACTGTCCAGGATAGACAAATCTATGCAGACAGTAGCTTAATAGTTGCCAGGGATTTGGGGAGCCTGGGGGAAATGGGGACTGACTGCTAATGGGGATAAGATTTCTTTTGAGGGTGAGAAAAATGGTCTAAAATTGATTGTGGTGACATAACTATGCTAAAACCCATTACACGGACCATTTTGAATGAGTAAATTGTACGCTATAAGAGTTATAGGTCAATAAAGATGCTATATTAAAACAAAAGTTTAAAAATAGTTAAGCCACAGAAACACCAGAAAGGGAAAGCAAAAAAGTATGTTCTCTTTCTGCCAGGGAGCACTCCGCACAAAAATGGCTGGTCCCTTCAGAAGAAGGGAACTCAGCAGGATGTGTCGTGGCACCTGTTGGCCTGTGGGGGGCCCTTGCACACAACTCTTGTATTTCTATGACCTTTGCTGGAACAAGAAAAGGTGTTTCTACCGGATCGCTGCTAGGAATCAGTGTGTGTTTGTTAGCCTTGACAGGCTGGGGGTGTGGGTGGGGCCGGCAGAGGTACTAAGAGCACAGGAGTGGTAGTTTTGTTGAAAAAGGGAGCAAAAGACTCCAGTAGGGACTTGCTATTCAATGGTTCCCCATTAGGGAGAAGAATGTAGGCGTCACAGGGTAATAAGTGGGGATAGGCAGGGGAAGATCAGAATTTCCGTCTCCCCAACTGGAATTAAACCTATCATTGCAAGGACCAGAATGGAGCCAGATTTGCCCTCTTAATTCAGAAGCCCTGAAAAACAAACAGTGAGCACAAAGGGATAGCTCAGCGCCTGGAACACTAACCCTTGTCCTCTGCAAGAAATCACGGTGCCTAGAATGAGCCCATCCCAGTCTATCTGCCAACATTGGGAGCCTCGTTTGAAAGAATGGAGTTGAACTGAAACCTGTAAGAAGACCAGAGATTTACCCTGTGCATTTTTTTAGTTGAATTCTTTATTGGTACATTGTATATACAGCTCACAATCATACTCAATGTTGGGGAATTTGTACCAATATATGACAGGAGTTAATTCTCATTTTTACCCATATCCCTACCCACCCTACATACCCTTACCCCCATATACATATGCTTTCTTCTTCTTTTTAAATTATATTTACCTTGTGCATTTGTATATCCTCAATTTCGATCAAGAGGCATTTGGGTAGGTGAATGGATGCACAGACAACACGAAGTATTCAAATTCTCCGGCTCCACATTTTCCAGCCCAAGCCTGGATATTCACTCTAGGTCACCAACAGAGGGTGCTCTGTAGCTGAAAGAGCAAGGCTGGGTCCCCAGGGCCAGAACTAGTAGAAAACAGGATGAGGGAGTTCTCTGCTCATTGCAGACAAAAAACAGAGAAGGGGTATCTAATCATAGGAACTGGGGGAGGCGCAGAGCCCAATACCACATGTGTGGGGCAGGGAGAAAACAGTCCTATTCCTGCTTGGGCATTTCCTCAGCATTTAGAAGAGAAAACCAACCACGGAGTCAACTGAGAAAAGAATCCAAGTCAGCTCTGTTCACTAGCCTATGTCCTGTACAATGCTGGCACAGAGAAGGTATGCAAGAAAATGATTGAATCTAGGAAATCCCAGATGAGGGGTGGAGACATTACCCTTGAATTGTCTATCCTAGGTGAGTTTTTGCCTGCTGTATCTTGGAAACTAGAGTTACACATAAGTTCCTGTATCAATACATAAAGTTCTCATTATCTGTCCTGAGCCATTCTTTTCCCTGGATAAATGCTGGTATTGATTAAGCCCAAGTAGTAGGGTTATTGAGCCTTGTAAGGAGGAAGATTTTCAGAAGGACACACCCTTTCCCACTCTCCAAATCAAGTCCACATAGAGTAGATAAAGCAGAGAAGATAAAATACCAAAATGAGATCAAAGCTCCCCTGTGGAAAGTGAGTATGTTAGGTCACAGCATCCACACATGACATTATCCATATGATACTCTGAGAGTCTAGATGGGTCTGTTGGGCTCAGAGGTGTAACCAGGAATAAACAATACATATGCAACTACATATATATATATATATATATATATGTATATACATACACATATGTGTATGTGTGTGTTATTCATCTATATAGTCATGCACTATAATTATTATTTTCTGCTTTTTCAGATCCCTATATCTACTTATTCTTTTGTTGTGAGTCCTTGGTTTTATTGCTTCTCTCTGTCATGATCAAGGAAATCTGGCCTCCCCCAAAAGACATCCAAGAAGCAGTAGCAGTGCAGGAGAAGATAAGGAAAAGCTGTTCTCTTGAGCAGAAGCTTAGGAGCTCCTGCCCTGAAGCCAGCAATGAAGCAGAAATGCACCCTCAGGCATCCTCCCTGTGAGCAGCTGTCTTGCCACCTGCAGGTTGCATAAGAACACATGTTGTAAGAGCAAATCCAAAAAGCTTCTGATGTTTGTGTTCCTCAGAGCAGATAATTCTGTAGAAAGGTTTGGGTACAGTAGATGGTGAATCAGTGAGGAAGAGAGTAGGAAATTTTCTTACTTTCTTGTGGTTTTGAAGTTCTCTTAGGAGCCTGAGCTGTTGGAACTACGTGTGAGCTTTTTGTTCTGTGTTATATTCTCCTGGAAGAATTTCATTTCATATTAGAATTTTAGGTCTAAGGGTAGGAGGTGAAAGAATCAGACCTTCAAAGTCTCACTTATATTTACAGTTGGAGAGAGCCAAAATTTTGAGTAGTTAGTAATAGAGCTCAACACTCACAAACACCAACACACACCATACACATGCATGCACTCATGCACACACACACACACACACACACACAGAAGGAAATGAGAGCAGTAAAGACAACTCAGTCCTACATTAGACACCAACAACAGACCTCACTTTGTCAGTTTGTTTAGGTTGCCTAGGTTTCATCCAGAGGACCATCTCTCACAGGGCTGTAGAACTCACTGGAGCCCTGTCAGCCACCTTACAGTGAGTGTGGAGTCCCAACCACATGGCGTACTCCTCCTTTCTTGAGAACTTTGAAATTCTTAGAGTGGGACTAGAAAAATGCAACATGGAAAATAACAACTTGGGGGAAGAAAAGGAGGATTGAGATGAATCCCCTGGGCCCAGGAAGGATCTAAAGGAAGATTGGAGCTTACAGAGAAAGAGAGGAGACAGATCACAGTGCAGAAAAAGGAGTGGACACTTTCCTTCTAGCTTCTGGGTCATGGCATAAGAGAATCTACAGATACAGAATCTACAGATACACAGTGCAGGTGGGTGACTCCAGAGGCCTCTAAGGGAAGCACACGAGAGGAACACAGCAGCGGATGCTGTGTCCTGCAACAGTTGGTGAGTGGCTCTAGTCCAAATGACTGCTGTGTGCCCTTGAGAGGGTGTTTGGTGAGGCACCTTTTCAGGAACCCAGAACATCCAAGGGTTAGATTTATCTAGGCTTCCCAGCACTGAAATTCCACAGCGACTATGTAAGGATAGTACACAAGCCAGCAAAAGACATCTACAGTGTTGTAAGATGAACAGGTCAGGCCCAAACCACCACAGCCAGAGGCTAGGGTCAGCCTGAACTTCTGTGGAGCTGAAAGCTCCAGAACTGATATCCTGCCCTAACCTTTCTGCAGGCTTGCTGAAAAAATCAAGCACCCTGTGCTAATACTATTTTAGGGTTCCAAGAATCATACAGCATCAACCTAGGCTCTGTCTGTTTCTTTTCTCTACTAGTTACAGAGAAGACATACCCTGAACTGGACAATACCACAAAATTAGCCATGATTAGAAAAAAAAAACTACACCAGCAAATATAATAGTCAAGATTCCAGAAATTCAACAAGAGAAAAGAATATTGCAAGCTGTTAAAGAAAATCACCTATAAAAAGAAACCAATAACAGACTCTTAACACAATAGTCTCAACAAACTCTCAAGGATAGCTTGGAGTAAAATATTTCAAGCCCTAAAATAAAACAATCTCCAGCCCAGATTTATAAACCCTGTAATATTTCAAAGTTGATGCAAAAATATTATATTTCCATGACAAAGAACACCTGAAAAAAATTCATGAACAACAAACAAGTACTTCAAAATTTCTGAAAGACAGGCCTGGGAATTTAGCTCAGTGCATCCAGCATCTGCCTTGTAAGTACAAGGTCCTGAGTTTGATCCCCAGTAACCACATGCCACAGTGCTGGGCGTGGTGACTCATGCCCATCAGCAATCAGTACCACACACCACAGTGCTGAACGTGGTGGCTTACTCTTGTAATCCCAGCACTCCTGAGGCAGCAGCAGGAGGATTACTGTGAGTTCAGGGCTAGCCTGGGCTACATATTGATCTCAGGGCCAGCCTGAACTACAAAGAAAGACCCTCTTGCTAAAAAAAAAAAAAAAAAAAAAAAGAACAACTAAGGAAACAATTTCAAGAATCCCAGTAGTATGAATCCACCAGACAAAGTAAGCAATTACATAGAAGGGAAAGAAAGGGAACCAATAACAGGGAATTAATAAGACAAGGGTAAGTCAATACATATCCATTAATTATCTCTATTCACCAGTCAAAATAAATAGATTAACAGAATGAATTAAGAAACAAGATCCAGCCGGGCATGATGTTGCATACCCATATTCTCAGCACTCAGAAGGCAGAGTCAGGGGGATCCTCAGAAGTTCAAGGCCAGCCTGGGTTACATAGTGAGTTCAGGCCCAGCCTGATCTACAAAGTGAGTG
>PVIC010002797.1:56080-74128 GCA_004025085.1 Thryonomys swinderianus
AAAAAAAAAAAAAAAAAAAAAAAAAAAAAAAAAAAAAAAAAAAAAAAAAAAAAAAAAAAAAAAAAAAAAAAAAAAAAAAAAAAAAAAAAAAAAAAAAAAAAAAAAAAAAAAAAAAAAAAAAAAAAAAAAAAAAAAAAAAAAAAAAAAAAAAAAAAAAAAAAAAAAAAAAAAAAAAAAAAAAAAAAAAAAAAAAAACACCACCACAACAAAAAACAAGATCCAACAATATGCTGCATATAGAAAACACATTTAACTCAAAAATAAATTCATAGACTGAAAGTCAAAGGACAAGAAAGTACACCACATGTGACAGGAACCATTAAAAAAAGCAATGTAGTTATTCCATCTGCAGACAAAGTGAATTTCAAACCAAGACTTCAGAAGAGACAAAGATCACTAAATACTTGTTAAGGGAACAATTCAAGAGGAAGAAATGACACCAAAAGACGCTCAGATTTAATAACCAAATTCAGTAGCATAGCAGGATACAAAGTCAAGACTCAAAAATTGATATCATTCTTGTACACAAATTTAAAAAAATCACTGAGAGAGAAATTAAGGGAAAAATAGCTTTCCCAATAGCATCAAGAAAAATGAAAATATAGGAACACATCTAACAAATGATGTAGAAAAATATCTCCTGAGGACCAGTGGAATAGATTAGAAGATCCAGAAACAACTCCAGATACACTAAGCTACCTCATCTTTGACAAAGGAGCCAAATATCCTCAGTGAAGAAAAGATAGCCTCTCAAATGGTGCTGGAAATATTGGGCTTTAACTTGCCAAAGACTAAAGCTAGATTTATCTCTTTCACAATATACTAAACTAAAATCAAAGTATATTAGAGACCTAAACACTAAAACAGAAACACTAAACCTGTTGTGAAACAGACTAGGTAGAACTCTTGAAGATATTGAATTAAGGAAAAACATTATGAACAAAACCTCTATAGCCTGAGAACTAGCAGAAGGAATCAACAAATGGGATTTCATCTTTTTTTTTTTTTTTTTTTTTTTTTTTTTTTTTTTTTTTTTTTTTTTTTTTTTTTTTTTTTTTTTTTTTTTTTTTTGCTTTTTGAGATAGGGTCTCGCTTCTCATCTTTTTTAAAAGCTTCTGCACAGTAAAAGAAACCATTGGCACAGCTAAAAGACAACCAACAATATGGAAAAGAAATCTTTACCAGCTGTTTCTCAGACAAAGGGCTACTATCTAGAATATAAAGAGAGCTTAAAAAAATCAGCCCCCCCCCCAATTTCAAAATCCAATCCCAAAATGAACGTTTGAAATGAATGGACACTTTCAGAGGAAGAAGTAAAAGCAGCCAAGAAGCATGTGAAGAAATGCTCAACATCACTGTCCATTCAAGAGATGCAGATGAAAACAACACTGAATTGCATCTCACTCCACAAAGAATGGCTGCTACTGTGAAATTAACCAGTAACAAATGCTGGCGAGGCTGCAGGGAAGAAGGAACCCTTCTTCCTTCTGTTGGTGGGAATGTAGACTGGGGCAATTACTGTGAGATCAGTGTCAAGATTCCTCAAAAAACTAGGACTTGAGGTCCCATTGGACCCTGCTATTTCCCTGCTAAGAATATACACAAAAGAATGAAAAGAGTCATATCATAGTGACAAACATGCAACCATGTTTATAGCTGCTCAATTTGTGATAGCTAAATCTCGGAAACAACCCAAATGCCCATCAAATGAAGATTGGATAAAGAAGATGTATTTTTAAAAAATAAAATGGAGTATTACCCTGCCATAAAGAACGATAAGTTTGAGTCATTTACACTCAAGTGCAGTTACCTTGAGGACATACTCATAAGTGAAATAAATAGGCTGCTGATGTGTAAATCTGAAGATGTAAATTAGTTCTAGAACCTATGATAGATACTGAAATAGAAAATATTCAAAGGGAAAAGGGTAGGGGTAAGTAATGAAGGGAAAGAAAAATATGATGTTAGAAAAAGAAAAAAAGCATATGTGTATTAGGGACCAGGGGTTGTAGAGTGGGTAGGGGAATGGGAAAAAATGAGAATCAAGTTGTGTCATATACTAGTACAAATTCTCAATGTTGAGAGTGATCATGATGTACCAATAAAAAATTCGACTTAAAAAAGAAAAATATCTTTGAAAACTGAAAATAATATACTCTGAAAAAGGAGATTGAAGAGGATATCAGAATATGAAAAGATATTGCTTCTTCTTCTATAAGCAGAACAGAGTAAAAATGGCCATATTTCCAAAACTGTTATATAGATTTAATGCAATCCCAATCAAAATACCAATAGCATACTTCACAGAACTAGATAAAACAGTCCTAAAACTAATTTAGAATCAGGGAAGACCTAGAACCAGCAGAAGCAACTCTGGCCAACCACAGTAATTGGGGGCATTATATCTCCCAATTTGAAAGCGACTGTGATGAAAGCAGCATGGTATTGGCAAAAACAAACAAACAAACAACCACAAAAACCCTGATCTGAGAGTAAATGGAACAGAGCAGAAGATGCAGAAACAATTCCAAACACTCAGCTATCTTATGTTTGATAAAGGGGCCAAACACGTTCCCTGGAGGAAGGATGGTCTCTTTCACTCATGTTCTGTGAAAATAGACTTTCCACATGATAAAGATTAAATCTAGATCCATATCTCTCATCATGCATTAAATTAAAATCCAAATGGATCAAAGATCTAAATATTAAAATAGAAATATTGAATTTGCTGAAAGATGAAATAGGTAAAAAAAAAAAAAAAAAAAGGACAGGTATAGCCAAAGAAGTTGTGAACAAGATCACAACTCAATAGGAAATGTTTCAAAGAATCAATGACTGCAGTCTTATCAAACTTAAAAGCTTTTGGACCTCAAAAGAAAATACTCAGCCGAGAAAAAAGACAACCCACAGAATGGGCAAAAATTTACTAGTTATTCCTCAGACAAAGGACTAATACCTAGATTATGTGGAGAATTCAAACAAATCAGATGCCCCAAATTTAAAGATGCAGTAAAAAATAGGCATCTGAAATGAATAGACACTTCTTTGACCAGAAGTACAAGGAATAAAGAAATATGTGGAAAAATGTTCAACAGTGGTGACCATTCAAGAACTTCAAGAGAAAACATGGAGATTCCATCTCACTCCAGAGAGAATGGCTAACATCAATAAATCTATCAATGCCGGGCATGGTGGCTCACTCCTGTAATCCCAGAACTCGGGAGGCAGAGACGGGAGGATTGCTGAGTTCGAGGCTTGCCTGGTCTACATAGTGGGCTCAGGGCCAGCCTGAACTACAAAGCGAGACTCTGTCTTAAAAAAATAAAAAAAAAGAGGAAGAAATCAATTAATAACTGCACAGACAAGGGGAAATAGGAACTTTTCTCCACTCTTGATAAGAGTGTAAATTGGTACACCAATATGAAAACCAGTATAGAGATTCCTCAAAAAGATAAAACCAGAAGTTCCATTTATTCTAGCTATTCCCCTTCTAGGTATTTTCTGGGTTAAAATCATCACACCACAGTGATATATGCACACCCATGTTTATAGCAATACAATCTATAACAGTTTGGAAATATCCCTTATGCACTACAAACAAAAGGATAAAGGAAATGGTTTTTATATGCAGTGGAATACTACTCTGCCATAAAAGGACAGCCTTGAGACATTTTTAGGCAAAGAGATGCATCTTCAGAATGTAATTTTAAGTGAAGTAAAACAGACATGCATATTTAAATCTCATTGTTTCCCATGTATGAGAAGCCCAAGGGGTAAATAAAGAGCAAGTTAGGTGATAGATATTTCAAAGTAGGAAACAAATGTTCAAATGGGAAGGTGAATTAAAATGGGGTGGGGGAGAGGGAAAGGAATAGAGATTAAAAAATAAAAAGGAATAAGAAAAACAACAGAAACAAAATTTGGTAAATGAAGAGGCAATGAAGGATTGCAGGAAAGGGAGAAAAATGGGGGGAGCATTAAGATACATTGTGTACTAGTATACATTTCCTGTGATTATGTATATTAACGATGTACCAGTGAAATTAATTTTGTAAAAAATCCACACTTACAAAATGAGATTAACCATCTGTAGGGAGTAACTAAGAATCATTGGTGAGCAGGCGATCTTGTGAATGGAATTATCTAAAACCTAGTGGCTCAAGAAGGAAAGTGACATGTGAATATAATTTAGCAAGTGGTATTCTTTCCTCTTTTCTTTTTTCCATTTTTCCTCCTCCCTTCCTCTCTCTTCCTTTCCTTTCTGTATTACTTGGGATTGAACTCAAGGCCTTTGTACTGAGCGATATCTGTAGCTTTATTTATTTAGAAACAAAGTGTCTGAATTGCCAAGTTGCCCAGGGTGAATTCTAACTTGCCATCTTTCTACCTCAGCCTCCCACAGGTGTGTGCCACCACACCTGGCTGCAACTGGAAGCTTGAAAGGTGGTGAGAATCATGCAATGGCACTGTAAGGCCATGGAGAGAAGACAGGAAATCAGGAAAGCCAAACTGGCTGTGTGCCTCTTGCAGGGACTGAGGGTGCTATGCCCAGCTCCGGAGCCAGCAGAGAATCCTCCTAGTGCCTGAGTAGGAAAAATTCTGAAGATCCATCCCCCATCACCAGCATCTGATTTTCAGTTTGAGAAGGGAGAAAACACTAGTCAGAGAGAATATGTCCTTCTGGGGGTGGGGCCATGTAGCCAGCAAAACAAAAAGCAATGGTCTCTGGTTTCCTCAGGCTGCTGTAATAAGAGACAACCAACTTGGTAATTTACAACAGAAGTTTATTTTTTTCAGAGTTCTGGAGGCCAAAAATCAGAAACCAAGATGTCAAAAAGGCCACGCTCCAACTGAATTCTTTTCTAGCTTCTGGTGGCTCCAGGTATTTTTTATCTTGGGCTGCACCATTCCACTCTGTGGCTGTCTCCCCCTTCGGTGGCTGTCTCTTCTATGGTCTCAAATCTCCCCCTGCTTTCTCTGATAAGGACCCCTGTCTCTGGGTTTGGGGTCATCCTAAACTCAGCATGATTTTGTCTAAAGATCCTCCGTTATACTTGCAAAGACCCTTTTTTGAAATACAGTCACATTCACAGGTTCCAAGGTTAGGACGTGGCCATTTCTCTGGGTGTTAACATTCAACCCATTACAGCAAATCACTTCTAGAACCTCTGGCCAGTCATGCTGGGCTGACCTTGGAGAGTACAAACTTTCACAGTGGATGTCCAGGGGCAAAGTGTTCTCACCAACAATATCCCTGGCTACCACACCTTGCTTTTATTTTAAACTGAATTTGCTAGTCACTCCTATTCTGTCAGTTCATTTGAGAAGGCACCTGAGTCCTGGGTGGCTTTGGTCTCTCCTCCAACCAAATGTTCAGCCTCGAGGAGTATATGATCTAATAGACAAGGCCAACTTTCTTCCTGCAGCCCATATCTCACATGAGAAGCTTCTAGAAAAGCCTGGATGGACTTGTGTATGGAGATAAAAGCAGGGTAGCCTATACTCATCTGACAACAAATAGTATTTCTTCACTTTTTCCCCCAAGGGGAAGATAAAAGGGGATTGGCTCAGCTCTGCCAACCCCGGATTTATCTTTTGGTTTAGCTTTCACTCTCTCAGTGTAGGTTGGCACCTCCAGAGATGGCAGCTCCTGCCTGTACAGGCCCTAGCCTGGTGCAGCTGCCAGGCTGGAAGAAGCTGCAGACACATCAGCCAGTGTCGAGCGCGTCTGGGAGTTTGGGGACAGATACAGATGGTGCATGGCCATTTCACAGCAGCCCACACAGTGGCTCTGCTCTGAGACTCCAGAATCACAGCTAAGTTAGGTAGAAATGTTACAGGCAGTCAGAAGGGCTGAACCCTCGAGGAAGTCAGAGCAAAGGATGAGAACACATAACTGGGACTGGAGATGTATCTGTTGAAGGCCAGTTGAGCACCAAATCTGGGAAAGGGGAAAAGAACGTAACTAGAGCTTTTACTAGTCTAGTCTCCTGTGAGTCCAATAGCACATAGCAAAATAATTAATAGGCAGAAATGAGACTTATAGAAGAAGCTGAGTTTGGGTCTGATCCAGCTACTCTGGGCTGCAAGTCCCCAGACCCCAGCCTGCTGCAGGATCCAAACTGGCTATACCTTTCAGCCTACATTCTCCAAAAGAACCGGGAGAGCATGGCAGACACCAACAGTAGTTCTAGAGAAGTGATGTAGATGAAGATCCCACAGGGCAGGGCAGACACTGGCAATGGAGAAGTTATGTAGATTCTGGAGTCCCCTGAAGTTATGTAGATTCAGGTCCCTTGAAGCATCACAGCATCTCTGGGACCACCAGAGTCCTTGTTGCTACCAGAGGTGAAGGTGAGTTAAGTTTAAAGGTAGTCCTAGCCACAGTTTCAGCCATGCAACTATTTCTCCCAAACAGGATTGTTCCTGACAGCCAGGCCTCCAGACAAAGATAGAATGGCCAGGCCTACGTAAGGCCCCATGGGACAAGATAAGTGGTATCACCTGGTCTAATAAAGACTAGATAGACATCAATCACTCATGTGAGTGACCAGGATCTCTTGATCTATCTCTTTTTTTAAAAAAACCTTTGCTTTTTTTCATGTGTACATATTAAATACATGTTTCCCCATTGGTAATATTACCTAAACACCTATACTTATAATCTTATTATGTTATATATATTATATATCTATATATAAAATATATTATATACATTATACATCTATATATATTATATATATTATATATCTATATATAATATATATTATGTATAATATATTGTATAATATATTATAATATATATTAATATATTACAATATATTATTATAGTATCTTATAATCTCTTGTAAGTTGAGCATGGTTTTTACCTAAATTTTAAACACCTCCTCACCCGCCTTACATCTTTGTACCCACCTTACAACTTTGGTCTATAAAACTTCCTTTGAGAAGTGGGCTCACTGGCAACCCACTTTTGGGCCCCCTCCTGTGTCTCAGAAACGATCTCTCTTAGCAAATTTTTCCTACTTTTAGCTTCTGTTTTTTCTTAGAATTCTGTCTGATTCTGGGGAACTCAGACACAGTGTATCTGACATCTGGTAGGTTGGGAATTTCATTGATTCCACCAACAATACAACCACTACTGGCCAACAATGAAATTATAAACAAACTCCTTAACCTCTCTGAACCTCATCAGAAAAAAAATGAGCGTGGAGATTGAAAAGTTTTCCAGGTACACATTACTGTATGTTCAATAGATGTTTGTTAAAGTTACTGTTAGTGAGAGGAAGGAAATGGGCTTTATCACCACCATTCATCCCACCCTTCAAAGCTCAGTACTACTGGACTGGAAACATAACTGTGAACTATTCCCCTTTATCTCTCTCCTCACTAATCTAGCCTATTTGATGCTGTAAAGGCTTTTTTCAATTGCACAGAGAATTTTAGGGATGATTTAATTGATGTAAAATACAAGGTTGATTTTCTAGATGTAAGTAGCCAGCAGGAAGGCATTTATTATGAAGTTCTACCATTGTCTCCCAAGAGTGATCTCAGATGTCTCAAAGAGTTTCTAACAGCCTTCTCCATCTACAGCTCTCTCCTGGTGTTCCCTGAACAGTAACTCATTTCTTTGCAATAGAAGTTTCCAGTGAAGCTTATGGAACATTTGACAGAAATCTCAGCCAGCAGAGCTCAGTTTTAGGGTCCAATGGGGAGAAGACCAAATGCTTCTCACAAGTGGTTTTCCAATGATTTCAGTATGACAGAGCCTAACACACAACATTTGCTGCTATAGAGGTGGGACTGAAGAAATATAACGTAGACATAAAGGAGAAAAGGGAATCAAGATGCATATATAAAATGTACCTTTTTTACAAAAAAAAAATTTAAAAAAAATAAAGTTTACTGCAACAGGCTTGAAAACAAGCTTTTTTCCCTTCCAGGAAACTCTGTCCCAAAATTTCTACGGGTCCTTTACACCCATCAGTGTTATTTTTACCTGCAAGTTGTAGGCTTCCTACACCCCAAAGATACATCTGCCCTTTTCACCTATAAATCATGCTTCATCCACTCAACAAAGCAGCAATATTGGTGGACACCATATGTCAAGTTCAAACGTCTGTGGATGCCCTGCATTGTAACCTGTCAGGCCACGTGGGTCACCCATCTTGAAGGTACCCCATGCTACTCTGTAACTTTCTCATTTCTTTGACCCCTGTCTTTTATGTGAGTGCATCCTAAAAGAGAACTTTTCATTCAACTTTTTTTACTGGCATGTCCTAAAAATTATTTTTTGAACCAGAGCCAGGAAACCTGCAAAGTTATTTTAAAAGGGTGGGATAAGTTTCTTATTTCAGCCTCAGGGACCTAACAGACTTGACCTGGTGACATTACCCTCATTCTACAAACAGAAAGACATCAGAATAGAATCTGCCTCTTTCTACCACCGAGAAGGTCCTTAGTAACTTAACCTCAACCCACTCTTCATTTATCTACCATCCTTCCACTCCCAGGTATCACTGTTTATTTTTTCCTTCAAATGCCAAGTTACCCACACCCCAGGACCTTTGAACGTGCAATTCCTTCTGTCAAATACACTCTTCCTCACACTTGATTGAATTGGTAGGTTGATTCTGCCTGAGCACTCAAGTCTCAGCACAGGTTATATCTAAATAAATATCCCTCCCACTTCATGTACTAGTCAATGAGCTTGTTTTATTTTCTTCATTGAACTTTCTGTGTTTTAAATCATCTTATTTATATGTCTCTTCCAAGGAGCTCAAAGATGTTAAATATTTCACTAAGGAGTCTCTATTGTTAAGTTTCTAAAGACAGAGGACAAAGAAAATAAGGAGAAGGGTAATTCTGGGAGGTTTCTTGGACATGGTGCTTGTTGAATGATGGGTATTGTTTGAGTAGCTGAAGAAGAGTGGGAAAACCATTCCAAATGAGGGAACTGGCCTGGATGATGGTAAGACTGGCATTGATGGCTCCTCATAGGTCTAAGTCAATGAGATTTTATGCCACTGTATTACTACTCTGGCAGCTTCCAACGCTTGCAAGGCAAGGGGTCATGGGAACTAGATGAAGAATGCAGCCCAGAGGGGAATGGTGGAGCTCTGGAAGCTTGCAGAGGCCATGAAACATCAGTGGCCAAGAGCAGAGACCCTGGGGTCATTGCTGCATGCCTCAGCACAAGCCCAGAAGCAGGAAATGAATCACTGCAGGTGCCCAGAGGCAGCCAGGCAGGACAACCTCTGAAATGAGCACTGTAACAATGCTGCAAGCCCTGACTTTCCCGAGAGAGAGGTAATATTTAATAATGCTCTGCCAACTGACAGGCGGGGTGAGTCAGACAGAAGATAGTTTTTACAGAGCCTATCCGTGGCCCCAGTGAAGAAGCCAAGGCCCTGGGTTCCTGGCTTTGCCTTTGGCTGCAGCCCAGCAACAGGCCTTTCCTTGTCTTTTTCTCTTTATGAGATTACACTGAACTGCTCACTCCCTCACTTGTCTCTAAAGGAAAGAGCAAGAATGGACTGCTTAATCTTTCCAAGGCTCTGTGGAGATTTTACACTATATAGAGCATGGTAGCGTTTGCTGAAATAGTGAGAGCGTACTTTGAGTTTGCATGCTGTTTTCTTCTGCAGACCTTAAAGAGCCTTACTGATTGATGCTGAACTGACTTTTTTTTCAGCATAACTCCACTTTCATTTCTTAGCCTCCAGATACAAAAGATTAACTTTACCCAGAATCTTACTGATGCTCACTCACTGGCTCACTGGGTTGTCAATTATCCAGTTGTAGAATTCTTTTTTTTTAGACAGGTTCTCGCTTTGTAGTTCAGGCTGGCCCTGAGCTCACTATGTAGCCCAGGCAAACCTTGAACTCAGCAATCCTCCTGCCTTTGCCTCCTGAGTGCTGGGATTACAGGCTTGAGCCACCATCCTGGCACTGTAGTATGTGGTATTGATTGCTGGTGGGCATGAGTCACCACGCCAGCATTGTATGTGGTTACCGTGATTGGGATCGAACCGTGGACCTTGCACTTGTGAGGCAGGTGCCGGAACCACTGAGCTAAATCTCCGGCCCTCTTGCGTGTTTTTTTTTTTTTTTTTTTTTGAGACAGAGTCTCGCTTTTGTAGTTCAGGCTGGCCCTGAGCTCACTATGTAGCCCAGGCAAGCCTCGAACTCAACAATCCTCCTGCCTCTGCCTCCCGAGTGCTGGGATTACAGGCATGAGCCACCATGCCCAGCACTGTGGTTTGTGGTATTGATTGCTGGTGGGCGTGAGCATGGTATGTGGTTACCAGGGATCAAACTCAGGACCTTGCACTTGTGAGGCAGGCGCCGGAACCACTGAGCTAACCCCACGGCCCAAGTTGTAGAATTCTTGTTGGATTCTAAACAGACCCGCATTATATGTTTTGTCCAATCTATGGCTTATCTATTGTTTTTTTTTTTTTTTGACACAGGATCTTGCCTTGTAGTTCAGGCTGAACTTGAATTCAACGTATTACCCAGATGACCTTAAACTCACAGCAGTTCAGGCTCAACCTCTTGAGTGCTGGAATTGTAATAAAAGTGCACTATCACATCTGGTATCTATTGATTTTCTTAAGAGGTTTTTTTTTTTTTGGTATGTGTATAAGGGCTTGGTATTTTGAAACATCATCAAATTTGCTTATAGGTGTGAATAAATCTTTTGATAGATTCCTTGGGATTTCCTTTGTATGCAATCATTCCAACTATAAAGAAACATGACTATGTTTTTTTTTTCTTCTCTTTATACTTTCTCTTATTATATTGTCTAGGACCTTCAGTACAATATTAAATGGAAGTAGTAGAATGTAAATCCTTATTTTAATCCCCATTTAGGGAAAAGGCATTCAATTTTGCACTATCAACATGATGGAAAATGAAAGCTTTTCATGGATACCTAGACAAAACTTGAGGAAATTTTTATTCCTAGTTTGTTGGGAGTTTGAATGTTTAAAAATCATGAATAGGGTCAGGGATTTAGCTCAATGGTTCTGGCACCTGCCTTGGAAATACAAGGTCATGGGGTTCAATCCCTGGTACCAAAACAAACAAATAAATAAATATCATGAATAAATGTTTAATTTTTGCCAGTTTTTTGTTTCTATTGAAAAAATTATCTCTGATTAGAGGAATTGTATTGATTAATTTTACAATAGAAATAAAACTTTCATTCCTGAAATAAACTTCAATTGTTATTCTTTTATACATTGTTTAATTTTCTTTGCTAATATTTTTTAATTGAATTCTTTATTGGTACATTTTATATACATCTCACAATCACACATGACACTGAGGAATTTGTACCAGTATATGACACAAGTTAATTCTCATTTTTACCTATATCTCTACCCACCCATAACTCCCTATCCCCTACATACATGCTCTTTTATTTTCTTTCAGAATCATATTTATTCCTTCCCCTCATTACATTCCCACACCAGATTTCCTTTGGAAATTTCCCATTCTACAGAAACTGTCATACTTTCTAGAGCTCATTTGCATCTATAGGTGCTCATATCAAAGAGAAGATCTGGTATTTGCCTATCTGTGATCTATTTATTTCACTTATGAGTGTGTCCTCCAGGTATATCCATTTGCACATAAATGAATGAATCTTGTCATTCTTTATGGCAGAATAATACTCCATTTTATAAAAAATCTAGTCTCCAGTTGATGGGCATTTAGGTTGTTTCCAAGATTGAGTTATCACTGAGCTGCTATGAACAAGGGTGTACATCTGTCTTTCCAATGTGATTTTTAAAATTCTTTCGGGTATATTCCTAGCAGGGGGATAGCAGGGTCAAATGGGACCTCTAGTCCTAGTTTTCTGAGGAATCTCCACACAGATCTCCACAATGGCTGCACAAGTCTGCAATCCCACCAACAGTGGAGATTTCTCCCCACAGCCTCACCAGCATTTACTGTTGGTTGATTTTGTGATAGCAGCCAGTCTTTGTGGAGTGAGATGAAATCTCAGTGTTGATTTCATCTGCATCTCTCGAATGACCAGCGACGTTGAACATTTCTTCACATGCTTCTTGGCTACTTTGACTTCTGCCTCTGAGAAGTGTCTGTCCATTTCAGCTGCCCATTTTTGAACTGGGTCTTTAAACTTGGGGAGGCTGATTTGTTTAAGTTCTTTATATATTGTAGATAATATCTTTGCTAATATTTTGAAAGAATTTTTACATTTACAATGACTGCAGTTCTGTCTTTGTCTTCATATTCTGGTAATCTCACAATCTGGTTTTGACATTAGTATATATTATTACAGATAGAATTAGAGAAACAAGACTAGTGGGAGAGATAGTAAGGGATTTATTGCATGAAACTGTTTATGGTAAGGAATATGCAGTCACAGATACTGGCGAGGTAGCTCTGAAAGGCAGGTGACTGGGGAGGGTGGTTGTCAGGAGAAGCTGCTGTGCATGGAGAGACTTCCTCTTCAGGGAAGCTGAAGCCAAGAGCTCTGTTATGTCAGTTCATCAAATGAAGACTACTTAGGTCATTTAGTGTCGCCTGCCCTCCTTACAGTCAAACAAGTGATGGACTGGGGTATGACTCAGTGGCGGAGCTCTTGGCTTAGCATTTGCAAAGCCCTGGCATTGCTGTCTAATGAAGAAAAAAACAAAAACAAAAGCTCACCAATTATGGACCTTAATCACATCTGTAAAATACTCCCACAGCAGACCTAGATTAGTGTTTGAGATGTCAAGGGACTACTTCAGTAGCTGGATGTGGTGACACAGGCCTATAACCCTGAATCTGGGTGACTTAGGCAGGATGAGAAAAAGTTTGAACCCAGCCCAGCAACTTAGCAAGACCCATCCTTAAAAAATAAGTAAGGGAGTAAGGGATGGGGATGCAACCCATTGACCAGGCCCGGGGTAATTCATCATTTCCTCAAAAGAAGAAAAACAAAAAAGACCACCACAATGTTATGCTGGCTACACACAAAAAAAAGAAAGCACTTCCTCTTTCTGTACCTTAAAAAACAAGATATAAAGCACACACCATCAAATTCATTACTATATAAAGCATATAATTCAATTACCAGAGATTTAGACAAGATCATATAACTATCACCCCTCCTAATTTAAGGACACTTTTATCACCCTTCAAAAATTCCTACACACACTATAGTCATTATCCAGTTCCTAGTGACCACTATTAGGCCAAAAGTTAGTATGGGACCTTCAAGAAAAAAAGAAGACATGATATATATATATATATATATATTTTTTTTTTTTTTTGAGACAGGGTCTCGCTTTGTAGTTCAGGCTAGCGCTGAGCTTACTATGTAGCCCAGGCAAGCCTCGAACTCAGCAATCCTCCTGTCTCTGCCTTCCAAGTGCTGGGATTACAGGCTTGAGCCACCACACCCGGCGAAGACATGATATTTTCCTCATGTTTTCTTAGTCACTAGATATAGGTAAAATCCAAGCAAGCTTTCAGGGTTTTGTGTTTTTGAGACAGTGTCTTACTTTGTAGTTCAGGCTGGCCCTGAGCTCACTATGTAGCCCAGGCAAGCCTTGAACTCAGAAATCCTCCTGCCTCTGCCTCCTGAGTGCTGGGATTGCAGGCATGAGCCACCACACCCAGCACAAATTTGTAGTTTTAAACTGCAGCCCAAGAGAACATAAGCCTCTTTAAGCACCCTGATAAGGTCAAGCACCCCACAAAGTCTTAATGGTGAGTGGGGATTGGGATAAACCTCAAAGACTCAAAATTAAATGGAAACATTCCACTTGGGAACTAAACAGAAAAGCTCTTCCCTCTGTGGCTGGTGACAGCAGCACCATTTTCCTTGTAGTAACATAACAATGTCCTTGGAGAAAATAAATAATATTCCTTAATGGCCTATTTAATCATGTAAGTATAGCCTGGACCATAAGTCAGCACAGCTTCCTGGTTGAAGGTATATTCTCCCATCATTCTGAAAATTGGTCTCTTTGCAATAAACCATCTATGCTCTGTATGACTATGTATCTTGCCTGAATTCTTTTATCAAAAAACCAAAGAACTGGGCCAGTATTTGGCTCAGTGGTTCTGGTGTCTGTCTTGCAAGTGCAAGGTCCTACGTTTCATTCCATACCACAATGCCAGATGTGACCACCAACAGTCAGTACCACACCACAGTGCTAGGCATGGTGGCTCATGCTTGTAATCCCAGCACTCGGTGGCAGAGACAGGAGGATTGCTGAGTTCGAGGCTTGCCTGGGCTACATAGTGAGCTCAGGGCCAGCCTGAACTACAAACCAAGACCCTACCTCAAAGTAACATCAACAGCCGGGCGTGATGCCGCACGCCTGTAGTCCCAGCTACTTGGGAGGCTGAGGTGGGAGGATCGCTTAAACCCAGGAGTTCTGGGCTATGCTGATCAGATGTCTGCACTAAGTTCAGCATCAATATGGTCACCTCCCATGAGCGGAGGACCACCAGGTTGCCTAAGGAGGGGTAAAACGGCCCAGGCTGGAAATGAAGCAGATCAAAGAAACAACAACAACAATGACAACAACAACAAAACCCCTAACAAACAAAGAACCCAAAGAACTGAGAAGCAACTCCAGTTCCTTGAGGTGTGAGACCCGGCTTCCTACTGAAACTGCAACTGCATTTTTCATGCCTATGGATTTTCCTATTCTGGACATTTCATATAAATGAAATCACATAATATGTGGCCTTTTGTGTTGGGGTTCTTTCATATCATGTAACACTGTCTGGGGCGACTCACACTGTACCATCCCTTAGAATTTTATTCCTTTTTATGATTTAACAATTGTGGATTATATAAACAAGTGATTTTTGTTTATTCTTTCTTTAGTTGATATTTCTTTAGATTATTTACATTTTGGACTTCCTAAATCGTGCTGTTGTGGACACTGACATACAGGTTTATCTGTGAACATAGCAGCAGGTACATCTATACATGGTGGTTTAAATAACTGACATAAGGGATCAGAGGCTAGATAGTCCAGTCCATAGTGTCTGGTTGCATGCTGGATAGCAATTGGATCTGGTAGTAGCCCAGTGAGAAGCTGGAAGCTTCATAATGAATGGGACCCAAAATCCAGCCTCAGTCTGAAGCCCTAGAAGCTGCCTAGAAAGTGAATGGGTGGAAAAGCTAGAATCATATTCCAGGGAGATGTCAGCAGTGAAAGGCATACTGCTCATGCAGAATGGAGCTTGCATGCCCAGGCCAACTTTCTCATTCTTCCACTTTCCATTCTATCTGGTATGCAAGCGTATAGTTAGGACAAGTCTTCTCCCTCAGTTCACTGGCCTAGATGTCAATCATCTCTAGAACTACTCTGAAAGACACACCCAGAAGTGCTTTCCTAACCTCCTAAGAATGGTCCAGTCCAGTCGGGTTGATTATCAAGGTTAACTGCCACAAATGTGTACCTATGGGTGGACTTGCACTCATATGGACTCAAAGTTTAACTTTCTGAGGAGCTAGAAATGGCTGCACCACTCTACATTCCCAAAAGCAACATGTTAGGATCTCAATTCCTTTAGCATCATTAACATTTGTTATTTATTTTTTCCTTCCTTAAATAATAATCATTCTAGTAGATATGAATTGCTGTTCTATTATCATTTTATTTGCATGTCCCAAGTAACAAATAGATAGTCTTTTGTGTTAAGCTTCTCTTCTTGTGCTTATTGGCAACTTGTTTATGTTTTATGTCCATTTTAAAAAATATGTTGTCATTATTAAAGGATAAACATAGAGTTTTTCATAAGTATTAGTCAATATATGATTTGTGAGGTTTTTCATACCACTCTGTAGATTGTGTTTATATTTTTTGACAGTGTCATTTGAAGCATACATTGTTTTAGTTTGACTATGTTAAATATATTAGTCTACTCAAGGTGCCGTAGCCTTAAATGACGGGAATTTATTCCTTACACTGCTGGAGGCTGGGGATTCCAAGAGTGAAGTAGCAGCTGACTTGATTATGAGCTGAGCAGGCTGTAAAGTGCCTTCTCCCTATACTCATGATGATGGAGGAAGCAAGAGTGGGGGGTCTCTGGGATCTTTTCTTATACTGCTGCTAATCCGGTCATGAGCCCATCCCCTTGTCCTCATTTGACCCTAATTATCTCCACATGCTTCAGCTTTAGATATCATCACATTGAGGCCTGTGGTGTCAACATAGGAAGGAAAAATTGCAATTTACCCCATTGTCTCATATTTTCCTTTGTGTGTGTGTGTGTGTGCATGCGCGCACGCGCTTTGGTGCCATAACTAAAATACTAACCACTTTTCCAAGATCATGAAGGTTTATATTTGCTTTATTCTTAGTTCATTTGGTAAAGATTTACTCACCAGGAATGCAGTACCGGGAGATGTTGGAGCATTTAGAAAGCGAGATCTAGTAAAAGGTCTGCAGATCATTGGTCGTGTGTCCCACAGGGTATTATGGGCTCCAAGTCCATTGCTTTTCCTTTCTTTCTTTCACTTCTCTGTCACCATGGTTCAAATTGACTGTCAATTTGACTGTCAACTTGAAAAATGTCTAGGAAATTAGTAAAGCACTCCTCTGGGTTGTGCTGTGAGGGGCTTTCCAAGGTGATTGGCACGCGGGACAGCAAGTTCTGGTGGGGGGGACCTACCTTGAATGCAGATAACACCATCAATAAGCTGGGGGTCCGCATGCAACAAAAGTACAAGGAGGAGGCTTGCCAGAGAAGGCTTTTTTGGCTTGCTTATTCTCTTTGCTTCCTGACTGCCATGGGAGTAAACAGCTTTGCCCCACAATATCCTTTCATCATGATGTTTATGCCCACCACAGCCTAGGAACAAGAAAGGTATTAATGGGGTCTGGACCTTTCCAGGTTTTTGCTGTTCTGACCAAAGACTTGGATAAGAAACAGACATAAGGTTGCAATGTTTTGCATTTATTAAAGATATTAGAGGTAGGGAAAAGCTGTGCGCTCTACAGAGTGTAGAGGGAATTACTGAAAGAAGCAATAAGGTTAATGATGGCCATCTTTTAAAATTATCTGTGTCATTCTGTCAAAAACCTATTTCATTTCATTCCAGAAGAACTGATTGGTCCCAGGTATATAGCCTGGGTGCACATGTCCTGGATCTTTGAGACAGACAGGGTCATTTTGATTCTGCTAATCTACACTTGGAGTAGAACTGGAATCTGCTTTTTGAAGAGTGTCATGTCTTCCAGAAGTTAACCGGAAGAGGTTTCTTCTTTGGAGTGGTTCCTTTGTTCACAGAGCTGGAGCTGGCTTTGTTTCAGAAAGGTAAATCCAGTTATCTATCTCTGCCACTTTTACTGCACGGGAAAGAGAAGGAGAGAAAGGAGTAAAGCATACTTCTGGAGGTGTGTGAGTGAGTGAGTGAGTGAGTGAGTGAGTGTGTGTGTGTGTGTGTGTGTGTGTATGTGTGTGAATGCCACTGAAAAGGGGTCCACTCAGGATCTTGTGCTTGCCAGGCAGGTGCAGTGCTGAGCTAAATCTCCAGCCCTCCACTTTTGTTTTAATTAACCTGTAAGAGTCCTTTATTTCAAAGTTTTAATAAGTTCCTGGTCTCTAAAGTCCACACTAGGTAGTCCTTCTGGGCCAGGAGCTACCAGAACTCTGTTCCCATATACTGAGTAGCCTGTTGTATTTGGCCCAGATTAATAAGATATTACAAGAAACTCATGGTCTCTGAATGTGCTACCATACCAGAAGAGGCCTCCCACATAACATCTCAAGTAGACTCATATTTAGTCCAGTTTATGGTGTTTGAACCCTCATGAGTGCTATTGACAGTAATCAGAGCCAACATTCATGACTCTCAGCAAAATTTTTTTTTTATTGAATTCTTTATTGGTACAATTTATATACATCTCAAAATCACATATAACATTGGGAAATTTGTACCAGTATATACCACAAGTTAATTCTCATTTTTACCCATATCCCTACCCACTCCCCCCTCCTCCCCCCTTATACATGCTCTTTTATTTTCTTTCTGTATCATATTTATTCCTTCCCCTCATC
>PVIC010002798.1:0-74085 GCA_004025085.1 Thryonomys swinderianus
TTGGGACTAGTGAGGTGAGATTTCTTGTAAGTTTCCTGTCTTTAAAGGAACAATGGAAACACGATAGTAGGGAGGAGAGCAGGATGTCGGTTTGGGGACAAAAACCCCTGTTTACCTACTTTAGCAAATTTCAAAGAAACAAAATGGGTTCGTTTTTCCGCGTTCCTCTTGGCATTCCAAGTAGCTGCAGGAGCCCTGGTTCCCTTCCCGGCTGCTCTCTGTGTCTCACACCATGTGCTGCTCTGCTGCTGTGGAGACGCTGCTTGGCTCGGAACGGAATGATTTGGGATTGGTCTGGCTGTAGTTTATTAAAAAAGACTTCACCGTGGCTTTTGCGCCCGTGTACGTACGTAACCCTTGCAAAAGTACTAGTTTCAATTCATAAACAAAAGTGAGTTCAGTGTTAGGAACCATTTATATAACCTAGGGACATTGGTTCTTTGAAAGATTGGATTGAAAACAATGTATATTGAATTAGTAGCCTTTTAAGGGCCTCTTTGGTTATTTTCTTTGCTTCACTCATGTGTTATTTTGTTTCTTTCTTATTGTATCATTTGGAGGACTTATATTTTTGTAAGTAAATCTTGCGTTGCAACATCCTTATTTTATTAGCTGTGGCAATAAATCTCCTGTGTTTTAAACGCTAATTTTCATTTGGTTGTTTTTTGTCATTTTCACCCACAGCTTACTAAGGGTGTATTTTATTTTTAATTAAGACACTGATTATCAATTTTCTTATTTTTCAAAAACCCTTGATTTTATTTCTTAATTTGATTGGTTTTACTTCAGTTTGGTTATTCTATTCTTAGCCTCATTATTTTCATTTCCCTCCTTTTAGTTTTCTGTTCTAAGTGGAGCAGAGTTGGTTTATGATGTTTCACTTTTTCTTTTGAAACTGATTAGAGTTTTGGGTTCTCTTCTCAATTATTTGAGAGGTTTTCACTTTTGTAAACATTTTGTTCCGTTATATATTGGTTCTTCCCTTCCCAATTCAAGTATTGTTTAAAACGATCTGTTTCAATGTCCAAACAACTTGGTACGTTTTAGTCTTCTTTCAGCACTGATTTCTCCTTTAATTGCTTTTTCCTAGGCAAAAGATACATAGGACAGAGGGTACAATATGTAGGACTTTTTATTGACCTGTTCTTCATTTCTCAGAATTTAATCAGCTAGTGAGCAAGTTTCCTATCATTTGAAAACAGGATTCTTTCTCTCCCCCTGCCCAGTGTGTACACTGCTGTGGTTCCTCTGTTTGTAGACAGTCATCTTCCAATACAGTGTCACTCTTATGTTTCTATTCATTCCTCTTTGACTTACTCTCGCTGATACCTGAGGACTTAGCCTCGCTGAGTTCTGGGGTTGTGGTTGGCTTCTGTCCACGTTGTGCTGCCTTGGCTTTCCTCCTAGTGCCCTTGAGTCGCTCTGCCCACATGTGCATGCCCCCCTACGTGGCGGGACAGTGGGAGGGGACCCAGGCCAAGCACCAGAAACCTGAACTCCAGTCCTGGTTCTGTAACAGAATCAGGTAACCCCTCCAAGGTTTGGTTTGCTTTGGCTTCACAAGGTGCACCGATGGAAAGGTTACTGCAAGGGTCGGTTCAACAGGTGCTTTGAATGCCCTGCAAGAAGCTGCCGAGATGGTACTGCCAGCGATCACAGCCCAACTTCCAGGTGGTTCACAGATGAGAAACAGAGCCAGGAGCATGGGTGCTGGGATAGGGAGACAGATGGATGGATAGGTGGACGGATGGAACAGTGAACTGATGGACTGATCCGTCCGTTGGAGGGAGCTTATTAGGGGAACTGGCTTGTGCCATTAAAAAGGATGCGAATGCCCGTGACGGGTCATCTGCCGCTTGGAGACCTCAGAATGCTAATGACAATGCTGCTCAGTTCAAGTCCAAATGGCTGGGAACCAGTGGACCCTGGTGTAAGTCAAGCTTGGAGTTCTGATATCTCAGGGAGGAGAAGAGCCTCCCAGCTGCAGGGGAGAGAAGGGAAACCATCCCCCTCCCCTGCCTTTCTGTTCTCTCTGGGCGTCCAGCGGGCAGGAGGGCACTTAGCCCACTGACTGAAGTGCCAGAGGTGCCTCCCACACTCGTGCATAAACAATGCTTCCCGGCTGTCGTGGGGGTCCTCACCCAGCTCAGATGGACCCCCAGAATGACCCATCCATCCCTTACAGACGGCACAGATTGCTGTGTGTGGATTCTTCAACATACAATCAGAAATTAGCCCTGCAAATAATTTTTGTATTTAACGTTCTCCTTTATCCAGTTTCCATGGTGAGGTTCCCTTTCTTCATTTGTTCTATATCATATTAGCAGCTAGCCACTGCTAATTCGGATATTTACAATACTTTTAGCAGACATGTTTTTGTTGGAACTGATTTTATCTTTTTCTCTCATTCAATAATTTGCATAAACTTTTCTAAAATGGAAGGAAATTCTAACCCTCCCTTTTTAAATTCCTCCCTTCTTTGCCCTCTGTAGTATTTATTCTCATGTTCTTTTGAAATTCTTGTTTTATACCATAAAGCTCCCCTAATTTAATAGTAATTTAATTACCTTTAAAATTTTCTAATCTATCTAAGCTAAGCATCTTTTTGGTTTTTTAAGAATTGGCTCCTTCGTTTTCATGCTTTTTTTGTGAGACAGGGTCTCGCTTTGTAGTTCAGGCTGGCCCTGAGCTCATTATGTAGCCCAGGCAAGCCTTGAACCCACAGCAGTCCTCCTGCCTCTGCCTCCCAAGTGCTGGGATTACAGGTGTGAGCCACCACGCCCGGCACTGTGGTATGTGGTACTGATTGCTGGTGGATGTGAGTCATCATGCCCAGCATGTGGTTACTGGGACTGAACCAGGGACCTTGCGCTTGCTAGGCAGGCACCAGAACCACTGTGCTAAATATCCGGCCTTTCTTTCTCATTCTTAATCTGTGGGTCTGAGTTAACGGAATTCAACTCTGAGTTCCAGGCTTTCAAGTCATGACTTCTTTATTTTTTAGTCAGCTTTCAGTCACTATAACAAAATACCTGAGGTAAAGACCCTCTGAAGAGTTAAATGTTTATTTTGTCTCAGCTTCAGAGGTTTGAGTCCATGATAAACTGCCCTGTGGTTTTGGGTCTGGGACAAGACACCTCATCATGGCACTGAGCAAGCTGCTCAGTTCATGGTGGGGGTCCCCTCTCTCCTTCAAGCCCACACCCCCAGTGGCTGGAAGACCTCTCAGGAGGCCCCGCCTCTTAAAGGCTCCACCACCTCCAGCAGCAGCAAGCTGGGAACTAAGCCTTTAAGCCATGGGCCTGTGGGGACAGACTCAAACCATAATAGCGTCCTTCCAGTTCATTTGCCTTGTTACCACCTGAATGAACTTCCTCGGGTTACCATAATGGTACCAAAAACTTAATAGCTTAACACAGATTTATTCTGTCACAGTTCCGGAGGTGAGAAGGAACTGTGTGGCAGCTCAGGGAAGGACCCTGCCTTGCCTCCCCGGCTGCTGGCGTCTGCCTGGAGAGCTCGGCGGCCCTCTGGTCTCAGGCCTGCCTTCTCCCTGACCTGTTAGGTCGTCTTTCCACCTTCTGTGTCCCGCTTCCTCCCTCCCGGTCGTGGGCATGACAGCGCCCCCGGATATTCTCACCGCGGCTGGATCCCGCCCGGGAAGCCCTCCTCCTGAGGAAGGTCGTGGCCGAGGCACTAGGGGTTCAGACTTCACAGACCTTTCTGGAAGGGCACGACGCCACCCACCAGCAATGCCAGGGCCCCGCCCCCCGTGCCCAGCCTGGCTCCCCCAGGAGCAGAGAGCAGGAGCGCGGCCGCCCGTCGCCCCCCAGGGACCCCGGCTGCTAACGGTTCCCTGAGCTGCTGGGCGCGTCCAGCACCCCACGGGCCCGTCACCTTCCCAACCCATGAGACCGCGGGAGCGTTTTCACCTGGAGTAGAAATCTTACGTGCTCTGCGACCCGCGCGCAGTCCGCCGTGATCCCCTTGCCGGGCTCGTCCGCCTTTCAGATGTGTCTCTGAGCCTTCAGACTCCTCTTTTTAATTCTTCTGTTTCGCTCGTGTAGCAGAAGACAGCACGAGGAGACCCAGTGAATGTGGGACCCAGAAGGACTCTGGAAAGGGCAGCGGCCCTCCGGCCCTTCCGCTTCCTCGTGCCCAGGGAGGCCAGTGGCACAGAGTGAGGGCCCCTGGCAGGTGGGCTGATCTCCCCGAAGAAGCAGGGCACGGTTCCACGCAAGAGGGCGGTCGCGCCACCCACTCCTGAACGCAGTCAAGAGCCCTTGAGCCTGGGCAGCCAGCAGAGGGCGCGCTCGCTCGTCCGCGCCCGTCTTCCCTCCGAGCCCTGCACGCCGAGCCTTGGCTCTGTCGGCGGGTCCGCGGCTTTATTTCCACCCCACGGCGGACAGCACGGCGGGAACGCAGCAACACCTCTCAGGAACACATCGGCGGCTAGGTCGCCGCAAGCTGAACAAGATGGCAGCCCTGTTCCGTAAGGGTCGGCAGCCGGGGGAGAGGAAGCGGTGCAGGGTACAGAGGCAGAGGGGTGGCAGGACACCCCCTTGCTCGGCTTTGGCACGCCCTTCGTCCTTGCGTGGGGAGGTCCAGGGTGATGCAGCGATGACTCAGGGGAAGGTGAGAAAGAAGCCCACGGGCGGCGGCCAAACCAGGGCCTCAGAGAGCACGAGGGGCACGAGGGGCACGCTCACCTGACTTCCGGCCTTAGTTTCTAAGTAGCGTTTCCACTAAAGGCAACCAAAGCCAGTGGCGGAGCTTGGATTTAAAGAGCGTAAGTGGAGACTGGAACATCTCGCTTTGGCCAAAGTAAGGAGACACACACACACACACACACACACACACACACACACACCTCCCCTGGACAAACTGGGATGCTTTGGGAACTAAAAGAAATAATGATAAAGTGAATTATAATACACTGAGTAAAAAAGGACCCAGGAGTCCGTGGCGACTGTGGTGCAGCGTGGGAGGGACGCCTGGCAGTAAATGTCGAAAGAACGGGAAAAATCACCACTTTGCAGCCACCACCGTGGTTTGGTGGATTCAGACTCTTCAGATGGTGGATGTTAAGCCCAGTGGAAGATTGTCGGAGAACACGGAATACTCAAGATCCGTATGTCACCTCACAGCTTGCTTGTGAGTCACAGAAGGTACAATGGGACCTTTAGGGAGGAGAGATCTGAGAGACCTCAGCCATAACCAAAGACCAAACTTGGCACCCGTGGGTACTTAGTCACCGGCTGAGGCCTGGTGCCCCCTGGTGGCGGCAGTAGGAAGGACTCGATGTTGTCTCAAACCCCCAATGAAGGCTTACCTTGAATCTAAACATCAGCAAACAACTCAGTAAACTCCTATCAGGGGATTTTTCTATAAAGACAACTAGAGTGACCTGAAGATTGCAATGCCAGTGTCAGAACGATCCAAAGGGACGAGGATCTTTCAAAGTAAAAGGAAGTAAAGGACCATGACGACTAAACACAGCGTATGAATTTGTTTTGCTTTGTTTTGTATGTTTTTGAGACAGGGTCTCACTGTATAGTTCAAGCTGGCCTGGAACTCACTATGTAGCCCAGACTGACCTTACCTCACAGTGATCCTCCTGCCTCAGCTTCCCAAGTGCTGGGGTTACAGGCGTAAGCCACCGTGCCTAGCTTTGCAGTGTATGATTCTTGATGGGACCCTCTATCAGAACAAAAAAAAATTACTTATAAAAGACATTTTTGTGTTAGCTGGGAATATTTGTGCATAGACTTGGGACCTGATAATGTTGTATGCTTAAAATTAGAATCATGTTGGCCAGAGGGTTAGCTCAGTGGTTCCAGCGCCTGCCTCACAAGCGCAAGGTCCTGAGTTCGATCCCCGGTGACCACATACATTACTGGGCATGGAGACTCACACCCAACCAGCAATCAGTACCACATACCACAGTGCTGGGCATGGTGGCTCACGCCTGTCATCCCAGCACTCGGGAGGCAGAAGGATTGCTGAGTTCGAGGCTTGCCTGGGCTACATAGTGTGCTCAGAGCCCGCCTGAACTACAAAGTGAGACCCTGTCTCAAAAAAAAAAAAAGATTAGAATCATGTACAGAAAGTATTCTTGCTCAGGAATGTGTGCTGAAGTGTCCAGGGGTGAAATGTCATGATGTATCATTTACTTGCAAACAATTTAGCAGAAAGGGAAAAGTGTGTGTGTGTGTGTGTGTGTGTTGGGAGAAAGTAACAAATTAGTAACTGTGATGTGTATTAAAAATTAATGGATCTGGGCCCGGGATTTTGCTCAGTGGTTCCAGCGTCTGCCTTGCAAGCGCAAGGTCCTGAGTTCGATCTCTGTTAACCACATACAACAGTGTGGGGCGTGTTCATTCACGCCCACCAGCAATCAATACCACATACCACAGTGCCGGGCGTGGTGGCTCACGCCTGTAATCCCAGCACTTGGGAGGCAGAGGCAGGAGGATTGCTGTGAGTTCAAGGCTTGCCTGGGTGGGTTACAGAGTGAGCTCAGGGCCAACCTGAAGTACAAAGCGAGACTCTGTCTCAAAAAAAATAAATAATGGATCTGGAATTTTTTTATTTTTCAAAGTGATATACTGTGTATACATACACATACAGAGGAAAAAAACAGAAGGGGCGTGGATGGGGGGAGGGGACCTCAATCTGCAAGCGTTGGCTATGGGAGAAGTAAAGACAAGGCACACACCGCCATCTAGTGGTCAGATGTCGAGGCCTCGCAGCTGCTGCCAACTTCAAAGGCCAACTTATCCCACATTATTGGTACCTTCCCTGCGGGTTCTTAAATTTTCCCATTTACAAAGCACTAATTTCTGTTTATATTTCTGCTCCTCTAATTTTCCGTTATGGATTTCCACTTGCTTTGGAGAAACAAGCCAAAAAGCAGATTTCCTCTCTCTAGAAACCTAACTGAGCCCAAATTCTTTGATAATCGAGAAGGAAGGAAACAGCGCCGCTCCTGCATGTTTAACCAGATCCCTTGTGCTGCTGTGCCCGGCAAACCCCTGGGCTTTCTGACTTCCTCCTGCAGCAGTGATGAGGACCAGCCAGCGAGAAAAGCATTTTCTCTGGGGTTCACTAGGGGGAGAAGCGGCCAACTGCAAGAGAGGGCGTGGAGCGGGGAGAGGAGGCTGTGGGGCCCTGGGGCGTCTGTTGGCCTGGGAAGCCGGAGGCTCCCTAGAAGCAGGGCCCATGCCAAGGGACGCTGCCAGTTATGAGCCAGGGTCCTGGCCGCGCGGGGCCGACGGCTAGAGCCGCTGTTGGTCAGCTCCCTGGACTGTTCCTGCAGGAACCGGCTGTCTGCAGGGCGGGCAACAGGCTGGCTGTCTGGGCCGCTCGTTAGAGCCCGAGGGTCGGTTTCCAGGCTGCAGGCTGTGGGTAGAGTCTGGCTTTACATACGGTGGCGTTATGGTTGGATGGGTTCTTGGGCCCAAGAACAGGCAGGCACACTGCAGAGTAAGTGGTAAGTAGCTACCTTTACTGAAGTTCACAGTGTGGCGGCAGCAGGCCCAGCAGGAGGCCAAAGGGGAAAGGAAGAGAGAGGCCCGGATAACTCAGGCTTCCGATGTCTAGGGTCAAGCCCTCTAACTCTGGCGCTTCCTGTTCTGTCTCTCACTACTATCAAGCTGCCGCCTTGGGCATCACAAAGTCCTAAGCTTAAACCCCGATAATCAGTAGGTGGGGCTGTGTTCATAGTTGAATGGAAGATCGGGGCTGGCCCCCGCCCTGCCTAGGGTGGCCACTCGTGGTATATTCAGTCACTTATTCTGGAAGCAGTCTGTTCACAGAGCAGGGCTGCACCCTCTATCTGCACGACCAGCCTGAGAGAGGCTCCACGCCTCAGGGTGCCCCCGGTACGTGGGCGAGTCCTGCCACTCTGGCCTCGCACGTGAGGACCAGCGTCTGAGGCGTTGGCTCTGAGCCCACCTGCGCCCCCTGGAGGCTGGAGGCGAGAAGGGCACTAGGGAGCCAGCAGGACCTCGGCTCTGGCGTGTCGCGTGGGCTCACCGTTCACACGTGTGCTTCCTTCTTCCCCACCATCAGCCACTCCGTGTGAAGTGGTCCCACCTCAGGCTGCCCTGGGTGAGTCTGGACTGGCTCATAGACATCTCCTGCCAGATCACGGAGCTCGATCTTTCTGCCAACTGCCTGGCCTCCCTCCCCTCCGTCATCCCCTGGGGGCTCATCAGCCTCCGGAAGCTGAACCTCTCCGACAACCACCTGGGGGAGCTGCCCGGCGTGCAGTCGTCCGATGAAATCATCTGCTCCAGGTGGGCATGCGCCCCAGCCACCCCGACTTCCCGCTCGGGCTCCTGGGCTTATGGTTTCGAAAACAGAAATTCTGGCTAGAATGAGAAGGACGTCTCGCCAGCTCCTGCACAAGCTCCTTCTCGGAGCCACGGAGCACGGGTGTGGCCAATTCCCGGTGAACCCCAGAAGCCTGGGGAGAGGTCCGGGCCAGGCTGGAGCAGCCTGGGAAAGGCCGCACAGTGCTCAGCCAGGCTGCCCGGGGAGGGTGGCACAAGTCTCCAGCCTGGTGCAGAGCTTCTGCCCCACCCCCAGGGAAAGTGGGCAGGGCCTGGGGACGGGTCCGCCCTGAGGCTCTGGCCACAAAGAGGGGGGCTGGCTGCTCTCCATGGGGTGTCCTCGTCCTCAAACAGGCTGCACACACCTGCCTGCACGGCTTCGAGAAGCTCGGCCACTGCTCTGATTCCCCGTGAGCTCGCTGGGTCCGTGTGTCAGGGAGACACCGCCCTCTCCACCCCCGCGGTGGCCGCTGCTACCTGAACCAATCCCAGTCACGAGTGTCCCGTTTCCAGAGCACGCGCTGACCGCGTTCAGGGGAAAAGAAAAATAATACCTCATTTACAGAGAAAACCAGAACGCGATGTTTTGCCTTTTCCCTCTGACGACTTGGCTGCCTCTTCCCCGACACCAGGCTACTCGAAATTGACATTTCCTGCAACAAGTTGTCTCACCTCCCGCCCGGGCTCCTGCACCTCTCAAGACTTCAAAAGCTGACGGCGTCTAAGAACTATTTGGAAAAGCTGTTCGAAGAGGAAAGTGGTACGTTTCATCGTCAGCCAGCTGATGTGATTGAGTCCTTTTCCTGACCGGACTTTTTTGCTTTTTACCGACTCGTACTCTTTCCTCCCCACCCCCAGCCACCAACTGGATTGGTCTGCGGAAGTTACAGGAACTGGACGTGTCTGACAATAAACTGACAGAACTCCCTGCCCTCGTCCTGCATTCCTTCAAGTCCCTCAACTGTCTGAATGTCTCCAGAAACAACCTGAAGGTGTTCCCCGAGCCCTGGGCCTGCCCTTTGGTCAGTACCATGCTGGACGCCCCGCAAACCCCACCCCCAGCTCTCTGTCTCCTTGGGGGCCACACCGGGTACCAGGGTCGTGGCTCCCTTGCGGCTGAGCCACGTCACTCAGCCCTGTAGCAAGACCACGTGTCTCCGGCAGGTAGCTCACCTGTGCGGGGCTCTCCCGGCCCTGGGCCCCGAGCCACACAATAATGCCCGTGAAGCTTCCTGCATTGGCAGCTCGCACCTGGCACAGGGTGACGCTTCTGCCCAAGAAGCAGGGCCAGGGTGGGGGTCAGTTCTTTCAGAGAGCTACAAATAAGAACGAGAGACAATCTGTATCCACAGCACCGCCAGCTCAATGACGTCCTTGTTCCTTGGGGCCGTGGCTTGTTAAAACAGATGGGCTGTGGGCAGCATGAGGGATAGTTGTGCTTTATTGCTGTTGGTTTTCGGCTGGGAAGTTCTCCCTTGGGCGTGTGACCCTCTCCAGTCGACATATGTGTGTGGGAAACCAGCATCGCATGTCCTGAATTGTCCCATTATTTCCAAGGACAATGGGGCAGATGTTCCGGGGTGGAGAGGGACTCTGAGCCACCCCGTCTCCCCAGAAAACCCCACTCGCTTCCTTCCTTGAAGCGGGCAGGACCATGGGGCCAGTGAGAGTCTGTGGCCTTGGAACTCACACTGCCCCTTATCCGTGACAACCCGATTTACGGTGCTCTTATTTTTAATGTCAAATTCTTAAACAGTCTTACAGGCATCGTGGCATTGAAAAAGCTGATTAATATTCATTTGCTTTCTCCTCAAACTCCTAGAAATGTTGTAAAGCATCCAAAAACGCTCTGGAATCCCTGCCAGACAAAATATCCGTCTTTTGGAAAAATCACCTTAAGGATGTGGATTTTTCAGAAAACGCACTGCGGGAAGTCCCCCTGGGAGTTTTTCAGCTGGATGTGAGTCTACAGCGGGCGGTGGCCCTGCCCCACTCCCGGGGCTGCAGGGGCATCCGGCCGCCTCTCCTGAGCGCCTGAAACAGTGAAGGAAAAGTTAACAAGAATCCTCGGGCCCTCGGGGTGGCCGAGTGGCGGGTTTGTTCCGTTTCTCTGTCCGCTTTCCGTCCCTGTCAGAATGCCTGAGAGCCGGGCAATGGTGAGGAAAGGGTTATTTCAGCTCCTGGGTTGGGGCCTCATTCCAGCCCAGGCCTGCGGTGGGTGAAGCACCATGGCGGGGGCGGGGCCGCTAGAAAAGAGCTGCTGCCTCCTGGGCAGCCCCAAAGGAAGAGCAGGAGGACGGAGCAGAGTCCGCTATTCCCTTCTGTCCCCGAAAGCCTGACCTGCTCCTCCCAGAGCTTCCGGCACCTCCAGGGGCACCAGGCCCGGAATCCAGACTCGGGGGCCGTGGGGGCCATTCCCGGGGCAAACTCCAGCAGCCAGCCGGGACTTTCTTCCATGCTGGAACATACGCGCCCGGCCAGGGGCCTCCGTCCCGACCTCCCGACCCTGGGGAGTCCCCCTGAGCCCGGGAGGCTGCTCCCAGCTCCCGGCGGATCCCTGCCTGTGCGCTTGACAGGCTGCAGTGAGGTGCCGCACGCAGAGCCCGGCGGCCCGGCCAGGCTGCTGAGGGCTCAGGGCGGCCCCGCCCCCTGCCCTGCGTGGGTACGTGGGCCACGCTGCCCAGGAGAAGGGGCCACCCTAGGACACACAGCAGCTGAGGCCGCCACACTCTCCCTGCGGGTCCCCAAAAAGTGAAAAAGTCCCTTCAACATGCAGTTGTCAGAGAGGAAAGAGCCTGGAGCTGTAAGCCCTGGAGAAACGTAGCGAAGGGAAGCTACCTGTGCCGGACACCACCAGAGAGAAAAGCGTCACTCACAGGAGTGTCCATCAGTGAGGACCTGTGTCCTGCTGCCCTCGCCGCTCTGGTAGCCATGAGTCCCTGGCCTCGAGGTCCCTGTTCTAGTTTCCTTATTTTGCACCAGCACCTTCCAGTGTTGGTTTTCTGGTTCCCGCGTAGTAGAGAAGCAGCCGGCAGGAGGGACAAGCCTCCCCCAGAATCTTACCACCGGGCTCTGGGAAGTTCACTTCACTTCCGGTCTCCTCTTCCAGACCAGGGCGTTGCGAGAATACCTAGGTCCCCAATGCCAGCCCGGAACCTGAGGCAGCCACAGACACCGCCACCCCGGTTCTGATGGTGGCTGGTGAGGTCAACCCTGTTAGCAGGGCGGAGGCAGAAACCCGGGGAGCAGGCTTTCGTGGGGGCAGCAGCCCGGCTGCCCTCCGGAGCCTCGCAGTTGTGCGTGGGCCCTGGTGACGCCGTCAAGAAGGGTACCGTGCGTCTCTGGCACCCGGGGCCTGTGCCGGCCAGCGGAGGGCGCACTGCGGAGGCGGGTCTCTGTCAGCGTCAACCTTTGTGGCTCCGTCCTCGGGACGAGCCAGCCGAGCGGGTCCCCAGAATGTGGTGGCGACGCTGTGCGCCCCGGGCTGGGCGCAGCTCCCAGGAGAGGCCACCGCTGAATGTGCCGTTGGGAGCGTGAACGCCTGGAGCTGCTTGGACTCCGCGCGGTCTACAGTTTCCCCTCCCGGAGCCCGAGGGAAATATTGACGTAGATATTTTGTTCCATCTGCTCTCGTGAAGTCTCCCAGGTATTTGTGTGTTCGTTTGTAGAGCGGGAGCCTGAGCCCAGGGTCTTTGCACTGAGCTGTAGCCCCACCCCTTTTTGTATTCTTTATTCTGAGATAGGATCTCACTCAGGCCCTGGTGGCCCAGGCTCCGCACAGTGGGACCTCTGTGAAGAGGGACCTGTCACAACCGCATGGCCGTACCTTGTGAGGCAACCGACCAACTTGTCTTCAGTCTCTCTTCCATGCCTGTGTCTGGCGCCATCTTTGACTCTCCCTCCCTCTTAGGCCCTCATGTTCCTGAGGATACAGGGAAACCAGCTGGTGGCCCTGCCTCCTCCAGAGAAGTGGACCTGCAGGCAACTCAAAACCTTGGACCTCTCCAGAAACCAATTTGGCAAGTAAGCAGGGGGAGTGGGTCCCTAATCGTGTGTGTGACCCCCGTGGACAGCCCCTGGGGTGTCCTGCGCTGCACGGGCTGGGAGCGCACACGGCGGACGAACGCTTGCGGCACCGGGGACTCAAGCCCGAGCACCGTGGCTTCTCCTGAACGCCCCCTGATGTGGAGTTGCTGTGTCCGCTGTGGGTCGGTGGGTGACGCTCCCTCTCATATGCGGACACTAGACCCCTTGGATTGGGGCCCACTCGCCTCTGTAGAGACCCTCTGCCGTGGGACACACGGAACTCATGTTTCAGAGCAGGGCCGTTTCATCTCCACACACAGCTGCGCTCTGAGACCTGAGGGTTAGGACTCGAACGTACGAGTTCTGGGAGATGCAGCTCAGCCCATGATGGGGACCTTCAATGTCTACTTTTCCAAGGCTGCCGGGCGATCTTGCCTTTCACAATAGCCGAAACTAAAATTCTGTACGGTCACCGGCTGACATGTATGTAGACTGAATGAAAAGTTCAGGGCCCGAAGCCTTCCCGGAAGGGCTGAAAAAACGAGACACCCCCACTGGCCTTGGGATGGGAAGACCAGCCCCCAAACCCGGTTGCTTCCTGCATCTTAGCTGAACAGACTCCAAAGAGAGCTTCCTCTGGGGCGGTGCCCAGCGTAGCAGCAGTCGCCAGCGTGCTGGCACAGAGACCCTCGCACCCACCCAAGTGGAAGAGCCCGAGAATGGAGGCCAGCGGTCAGGCCCACTTTACATCGTCCTGTCCGAAACACGTTTCCCAGAAGGACCCTGTGCTCTGCTGGCTTCTGGGAGTCGCCTGCCTTCTGCAGGGCCCTATGTGACACCATGTTTGTCGTGATGTTCTCAAATGTGGGCCCCTTTTTTCTCTCCACAGAAGCGAGGATGGACTTAAAACCAAGCGCATTTCCTTTTTCACCACCAGAGGCCGCCAGCGTTCAGGGCCGGAGGCAGGTGAGTGTGTGCGTGGGCAGCGGGCAGGCATCCGCCTCAGTGCCCTTGCAAGGCTAGAGGTGGCCGGGTCAGCTGAGAAACCCGCATGTCACGTGTGTGCCGTGCCCGTTTCCCGAAGCCCTAGTTTCCTGTTCAGAGCCCGAGGATGCCAGTGGCCGTGGCCTGGGTGTCAGCCCTGAGGCTCCCAAAGTTGGGGTCTGATCCTCAGCTTGAGGTTTGGAACGCAGTGCTTCATTCTGCCCAGGAGGAAACCCAGATTTCCAGGGCATGTTTGCCCATCAGGCTGCAGGCAGGGTGGCTCCTACAGCTCCCGGTTCTGCCTCCCTGTCCGGAGGGCGCAGCATGGCTGGGCACCGGGGAACCGGGCTGTCTTCTTGACACGGTGCCGAGACAAGAGCTTAAGGGTGCTGATCACACGCGGGCCACCCTCAGGGCCTTGCCTGACCAACTGCTTCCAAAGGCCCTGCCTCCGCTATCACCGCGCTAGATACCACACTTGCCTTTGGGGGACACGCTTCCGCCTTGGCAGGAAGGTTTGTCCTGCGTCGTGTGGCGTGGGCTATTTCTAGGACAGGAAGTGCTTTGTCATCTTCCGGGAGTTTCTGGGCAAGGTGTAGGCCTGTCCGTCATGGCTAGCAGCCAGCACACCTTTTCAGCCTCAAGGCCAACACTTCTTTTAATTTTCGATATGTTTTTATTTTTAATCAACACATACTAACAATACATACTTATGGGGTGCAACTGACATTTAAGTACTTATGTACAATGTACAACGATCAGATCAGGCCAGTTGGAATTTCTGTCTCCTCACTTCCTTGCGTTGAGAGCACTTAAAACCCTCTCTGCTGACATTTTTGAAGTGTACAATTAATTACTGGCAACTGTAACTCTCCTACCGCGCTGTGGAAGCAGCGCACCCAGAGGCAACCCCTGTTCCCGTAACCGTGCCCTTCCCAGGCTCGGGTGACCGCTGCTCCCTTCTCTGTTTCTATGAGGTTAACCTTCTGCTCACAGCTGATGCCGGTAAGGTCAGTCCCAACTGCGGGACTGTCCCTCAGGATGCTGTCGTGTTTGGTGTCTGTCTGATCACTTTCTTTTTTGGCAAGATGGATCGATGCCGGAAAGTGCAGCTGGTGGGAGATCGAGGCTGGACCCACTTGCAGGAAGTAGACTGTCCATCCACCTGGCCCACTTCCTGGTGGACTGCTGGGTGTGGATGCACAGTATATGCATACAGATGGTGTTATCTGTATTTGTATATGATTGGGAGAGTGACAGCCTATCAGAACAGACAGGAGAATCCAAAACTAAACCTAAGTAAACACAGCCATTCATCTTCAGCTGCAGATTCTACACCTATAGAGTCAGCCAACCTCGGATTGCAAATATTAACAAAAAACTGAACATGGGCCGGAGGGTTAGCTCAGTGGTTCCGGCGCCTGTCTCGCAAGCGCAAGGACCTGAGTTCGATCCCCGGTTACCACATATAATGCTGGGTGTGGTGGCTCACGCCTGTAATCCCAGCACTGGGGAGGCAGAGACGGGAGGATTGCTGAGTTCGCGGCGGCTTGCCTGGGCACCATAATGAGCTCAGGGCCAGCCTGAACTGCAAAGCGAGACCCTGTCTCCAAAAAGCAAAAAAAAAAAAAAAAAAAAAAACTGATCATGTACAGGCATCTCCCACCCCCTTGCTCCCTAAGCAAAACAGCAGAACGACTATTTGCACAGCATGTACATTGTGTTAGGCATAATGTCACCGTAATAGGCGTAATAAGTCACGGTAATAAGTCACCTGAGGCTGTAAATTACACAAATATTTACCATTTTCTGTGGGCCTTGGGCATCCTGTGGGTACTTTCCATCTCTGTGGATAGGGAGTGGCAGCTGTATAGAAATTTAATACTATATGACAAAGCTGGCATTGCCGTTTAATAGAAAAGAATGTGTTGTTTTAATGGTGTTGGCAAGCTGAACATTTGGCCACCAGAGAAAACACAATATAAAACGTCCTACCAGGATCTCATCCACAAAAGTTCCTGTGTGAGCGAGGCATGGTGATGCACACCTGTAATCCCACAACTCTGGGAGGCTGAGGCAGAAGGACCTCAAATTTAAACCTAGGGTGAGCAAATAAAATATTTAAAAGGGTAGGGATGTAGCCCTGTGTAAAGGCCCTGCGTTTGATTCTCAATAGCTTCAAAAAAAAAAAAAAGTTTTCACGTAGATAGCAGGTTTAAGTGAAAAACAAAAATAAAACTTAAGAAAATATATGTATAGTTTGAGGGTGGGGAGACCTTCTTTAAAAGCTAGCTGGGAATTCCAGAAGTCATTTTTTTAAAAACCTTGACTCTGTAAAAATTGAAAAGTTTTGTTCAACAAAGTGAGCTATAAACAAAGTCGCCATGCAGAGAGGAAATATTTGCAACCAAAATTGCAACATGGGTTGGCATGAGTCGTTAATATACAAAGAATGCTTACAAACTGATTTTTTTAAAAAGAAAAAACTCAATAGATTAAAAAAAAAAGAGCATCAAATATAAACAATCTCCAGGAAAGGAAGGCCATTGGAGATGGATGAGAAGACCCATCACCGCATTAATAGGCAAATACAGTTATGATTTCATAACTGGACCCTTTTAAAAGAAGGGCCCTGGGACCCTGGAGATGGACACAGACTTAGGGGTTTCTCTTGGAAGAGAGGAAAATCGAGCAGCAGCTTCTCACTGTGCCAAATGGGAGGGTAGGTGTTAAAAGGGGAAGTTGACACGAGCCACTTGGTGGTGGCTAGATGTCGCTTCTCCCTCGACCAGCAAGGAAGACGCGACCGCGAACTCTTCTTTCTACTGTTTATTCAGGAACGTGCACTCAAGCAAAAGAGCCCCTTACACGCATCTCCCAGCATATATATCCACAGGCCAATGCCTGGAGGACACGTGGCAACCCGGGTTTCACGAGTTCCGCAGGCAGCAGCTGATCGCAGGCCCCGATTGGCATCACCCGTGCTCGGGGGGAGGGCCCCCATGGCCTATACAGGTGGTGGTAATAATAATAAAGCTCAAGCCCGCGCTTCGTGGTTGCGTCTCTCTGCGGGATCAGCGAGGGTCACGACAACTGGCGCCGAAACCCGGGACAGGCGGCCGTATCGCGGAAGCAAGCCAGCTGATCAGGCAATGCCTAATATGCACTTGTTTTTCAGAGGCTCAGACCGCCTGATCTACTTCCTCAGCGCCATCTTTGGGCGCGATTGCCCTTTGGCTCTCCACAGTTCCCTTTTTGTTTTAGTGGCCAATAAGAAGGAATGCGCCAGGCAAGAGTAGAGGTCTGATCTCTGATACGAAATAAAAGGGTCCCGTAACGATCCATCGCGAGACTGATCATCTTGCGAGCACCGTACCTGCCCGATACCTTTTTCTCAGAGACAGGGCCTGGGGTATCAACCTGTATGCAATCAGACTTGCTCTTCTCGGGGCCGCAACTTGCTGACCCAGAGTGCAGTGCTTTGCCTCGTATCCTGCGCGCAACGGTTACTTGTCAAGTGCCATCAGCCACGCCAGAGGGGACTGTCCAGCCTCTAGGGCGGCAAAAGCCTGAATCAGCATAGCTCGTTCTCGCCTCTGAGCACGCCTGACCGCGCAGATGCACCGCAAACCAACCAAGCAGGCTAGAAACAAAAAAAGCAGCCAGGGCTCCCATCCCCACCCATTCCTTAAGAATGTTCATTGCACGGGTGATCCACGACGCCAGTCCTTTCGCCAGGGCCGCATCCATCCGGGTCGAGTTTACTGGCACCACGGCCATTCGCAGCTCTCTCAGAGTGGCGTCAAATGTGCTGGATCAATTTCCTACAAGGTAGGCAGACAGACTTCGAAACAGATTAGCAGCCCTGGTGTCTTACGGTGCTGTTTTCCCTGTCAAGAGGTAAATATGGAACACCCAAACTTTCATTAGTGGCTCCAGTCATGGGTGTAGCGTGGATCACGTCAGAGCAGGTGTCAACAGAAACATGCACATACTTCAAGGTGCCAAATTCTGCAACATGGGTGACATCCATTTGCCAGACTTGCAAAGGACGATGGAGAAGGAGCGTAGACACTGCACTGAGGACTCTCTGCGCTTCTGCTGTGAGAACCTCCCCTGCCCCAAAAGCATATCCCTATCCCAGGCCGGTTGTCCGGCTACTTGACTAGCAGCGGCCTGGTCATTAGCGAATTCTACAATGCCTCCACCTGCGCTAACGTATATGAGGCAGTAATCCCATACGTGCGCACCGATTCGGCGAGGCCTTTAATGACTTTAAAGTCCAAGGGCTCATGGTAGCGCTGCCCTGCCTGGTCCTGGAAAATTGGGCACATCAGCGTCAATTCTGTGCGGACAGAACGCCAGACCTCTGGGCAAAAGGAACTTCCGGTCGCGCCGGTCCCAGCAACATGGTAAGGAGGGGGAGCGGAAGCGGTAGGTCCCAGATCAAAGCTTCCCCTCTTTTTCCTTTTTCCCTTCCCCGTAATCTTCTCAAGCCTTCGCACTAATTGTTCAACTTCTTCACCAGAGTCCATGGACTCATTCTCTGATGTTGACTCACCCCCCGACGTAGAACTGCTCCCTGCCTTTCCTTTGTCCGAGTTAACGGACCGCTGTTCCTTAATCTGCTCCAGTGCCACCTGGCCTTTCTCTACGGCTTTAACACAGCTTTCATCTCTGAGGCAGTCCCTGACAAGGGTCCACACAGGTTTTACTCCTGGCTTAAGGAAACCCTGCGTCCGTGCGCCATCTAGATCTCTCCCTAATTTTTTCCAGCTTCCCAAGGTTAAGTTACCTGACACAGCGAACCATGGAGCTATATTGTCACATTCTGAAAGAAATCGTTCCAAAGTACTTTCCTCCAGCTTCAGACCTTTTGCCTGAAGAAGCTCCTGAAGAGCCAAAACAAATTGGGTGCGACGGAGCAGCGCCCATATTTTCCTTTTACTTTCGCTTTGCCCGCTTACGTGGCAAGCTTCGCCTAATCCTTGACGATTAGGGATCGCCTCCTTTTCCGAGGTCTTGGTCTTGTCCCAACTTACCTGGGAACTTACTAGCTAGCTACCCTGACAGCGGAAAGTTCTGAGCCGCAGCAGTGGGAGTCAGGTTCCCCGTACGGGCCACCACTTGTCGCTTCTCCCTCGACCAGCAAGGAAGACGCGACCGCGAACTCTTCTTTCTACTGTTTATTCAGGAACGTGCGCTCGAGCAAAAGAGCCCCTTACACGCATCTCCCAGCATATATATCCACAGGCCAATGCCTGGAGGACACGTGGCAACCCGGGTTTCACGAGTTCTGCAGGCAGCAGCTGATCGCAGGCCCCGATTGGCATCACCCATGCTCGGGGGGAGGGCCCCCATGGCCTATACAGGTGGTGGTGGTAATAATAAAGCTCAAGCCCGCGCTCCGTGGTTGCGTCTCTCTGCGGGATCAGCGAGGGTCACGACAACTGGCGCCGAAACCCGGGACAGGCGGCCGTATCGCGGAAGCAAGCCAGCTGATCAGGCAATGCCTAATATGCACTTGTTTTTCAGAGGCTCAGACCGCCTGATCTACTTCAGCGCCATCTTTGGGCGCGATTGCCCTTTCGCTCTCCACAGCTAGAGCCTCGTGCTGGGTCGACTGAGAACATGCGCCCGTGCCGACATGCACCCCTCCCAGGGGCCACAGAGGGCCTCACCCGGGACCAGCCTCTGGGCACGGAGCCGCAGCACAGGGCAGGTACCAAGTTCCTGGGCAGCGGCTTTCCTGGCGGCACCCAGGAGCGGGTCTGGGGAGGCAGGGGAGGCGTCTGCCCCCTGGGAAGGCTCCCTGGCAGAGGTGCATGGCGGCTCTGGCTTCTCAACTCTTTGAATTCCATCTAGAAAAATGCGAGGCCCGCACTGAAGCAGAAAGATGGTGGGGTGGTGAGTGTGAGCTTGTGAACTTTCCTTTCGTCGGGTTCTCTCGGGTCTCTTGACCCCGAGGTGAAGAATTTTCTACCAGACAACTTGTTTGCGGAGGGATAGTAAAGTTCATGAGAGATTTAGGTCAATTCAAGTGGTCATATTTATGTCATGACCTTGTCCAAAAATAATTTGGATGGGCATTTTTAGGGTAAGATTCAGACCAGCCGTTCTAAATAACTGTGATTGAATAATTAAGGTTCGTGAATTCCTCAAGCTGTTCTCGCCCCTCCCAGTTTCTCCGTCACGTTCGGCTCGGGCGGGAGGTTGAGACCGGTGCTCCTCTCTGCGGAGGCAGCTCCTCCGTCTGCTCCTCGTCCGCTCGCCCGTCCCTTAAAGAGCTTCGTCAACGCCAGGTAGAACTTTAAAATCGGAATTCCCTCAGGCCAGCTTGCGGAATGCTCCTCCCTCCGGGAGGCAGGGGAACCGCGCTTGTGACAGATGCTCTTTCATGAAAGATACAATTTAGGGCAGACTAATAATGCTCATCTCTTTTCACTGATGGAAGAAAAGAAACGTTTTTGAACTGAATCTGCACTTGTACTGAACACGTACGGTTTTCCCCCTCGTCGTTGTCCCGTAAGAAAATACAGCGGAACAACTATCTGCCTTTGTAGCACAAGGTCTAGCACAAAGCCATCTTTAGAAGTCTGCTGCGACCTTATTTCCACAGGAGCCGCCGCCGCCGCAAGTCCCATTCACACTGTGCCTCTCAGTTTTCCTGGCATCCATCTTGGTATTCCACTATCGTCTCTTCCAGAATGTTCTCTGAGGCCCACTTACCCCTTTCCTGCTGATACTGTCGCGCTCCTGTGTGGAGAAAAGCCAGAGCTGAGAGAAGCAGCTATGATTTCAGGCCAACAAAAGAATCCTGGCTTCTTTATCTTCCTCCTCTGGCGGGGACCGGGGGACTCTGAAGCCTTGCTTTTATCTTGAATTCCCGGAACAGGAGCCGGCTGAGCTAGCCCACCCCTCTCCCTGCCCTTGAAGGCTGCTCAGAGATTCTGCTGAAAGCTGAGCCTCGGGTCTGGATCCGCATTGGTGTGCATTTCCAAGCTCTGGGCCTCATTCTTTCTCAACACAAATGCCCCGTGCCGAGGAAAGGGCAGATTTGACGTGCTTTTAATGGTGATCTGATAATTAGCCTAATTAACAAAGTCATTTGAATACTAAGTAGTCAGCTGCTTTTTCAGAGTGCCATTTTAGGCAACATAAAGACTAGGCCCACAGTATTCTTTTTCTAATTAACTACCTTCTTTGCATTAATCTGTGTATTTGAAAACAAAATTATCAGAATTATCAGAGAGCACTGAATGGTGAGGGTGATTATATGATCCTGTAGTTAAGACCCTTCTCTGGTGACCATGATGAAATTTCTGTGACTAAACTTGTATCTGTATCTAGCACATATCTGTAACGCGTACAAGTATGACTATGCCATGTGGTGTGTACACAGACATAAAACACGTGTGTGCACACATGTCTGCATGTTCTGACATGCTAATAAACCTAGAAACCTGGTTCAGTATGTCGCTTTTTCATTTCATCAATAGCTCTTGAGTAACCCTTCACACCCATACATGTGACGTGTCCCGTGCTTTGGAAAATGTGCATATCCTGTCTCCCCACTGTGGACCTGCGTTTGTCCTCTCTGCTGTTGCAAGCAATGCGCCAGGAGCAGCTTCACTGTCACGTCTTTGCCTCACATGCAAGGGATGTCTGTCGAGTTCTAAACACAAGGTCCGTCCAGTGAGCCTCGTGTTCTGAAGTGGTGGCCAGAGCGCCCTCTGGAGGCTGCACCAGTTTACACATCCACTTGGTCTCCATGCGTGATGGCTAGAGTTGTTTAAAAATAACGGGGCCTGGCTTGGCATCTCTTTGCAGGGTGTGTGCTGGAGTTCCCAACCTTCTTGAGCGAGTCTTTAGAAGTCCTGTGTCTGAATGACAACCATCTGGACGCTGTGCCGCCCTCAGTTTGCCTGCTGAAGAACTTATCAGAGCTCTACTTGGGAAAGTAAGTCAAGCAAGACCAGGCGCCCGGCCCTGCCTGCCACGGGAGGCAGAGTGACCTCCTTTAGTTCGCTGGGGACACAGAAGCCAGGCAGGGAGAGGCCATGTACTTACCAGAGCTGGTAGTGCGATCAGGCCTGGCAATGCGCGACCCATGGAGAGGAAGCTGAAATGAAAGTACCCACTGCATGGCACATACTTCCAGGGTTGTAGGCAGCATGCAAAACTTGATGAAAATGTAAAGTACCATAATAATTTGATATTCAGGTATTCTGGTACCGGAGGTTGAACACAAGGCCTCTGCACTGAACTACCTTCCCAGCTCTTTTTTTATTTTTCAAGACAGGGTCTCACTGAATTGCTGAGTTGCCCAGGCTAGTTTCACACTGATTCTCCTGACTCAGCCTCCCAGAGTCCTGGAAGGCTGCACCACCAGACCCAACTTTAGGTTCATTTTAAAGACATTCTACCTTTTCACGAGGAGCCAGTGGTCATCCTGATGGTAGTGCAGCTGGTAAAAGAGACAAGGACCTTTGAGGAGGGGTCTCAGTTCTAAGCTGTGGTAAATTCTGAGACAGAACGGTCATTTGTGACCCTGACAGTCCAGGGAAAAAGGCTTGGTGTCTAGTACTTAAGTAGGGCACTCGAGTTCAGGGCATGGGCTGGGGTAGAGACCGCCAGCGGACCTTGGGGCCCACCGAGGCTGATGGGAGCTGTGTCTGTGTGTGTTCGTGCGTGTGCATGTGTGTGTGCACCCAGCAACCCCGGCCTCCGAGAGCTCCCTCCTGAGCTGGGGCAGCTGAGCAACCTCTGGCAGCTGGATGTGGAAGACCTGAGCATCAGCAACGTGCCAGCGGAGATCAGGAAGGAAGGTAGGCTCTGGGCCTGGACCTGCAGCGCCCCCTCGGGGAAGGCAACTCAGGCGCACCTGCCAGCCTCTAGGGCCAGGAACAGTGGCTCCCAGGGGCCCAGCTCCAGCTCAGGGTTTGGAACGTGGCTCTGAAGCTGCCCCCAAAGCAGCAGTTACCGAGGCGTTAAAAGGCCTGTCTTGACTCGCACATTTTACCTCAGGCTGATCCAGCTCCCGGCCTCCCCTCCACACATCCAGACATCCTCCTCAGCTGTCCACTAGGGGCGCACAGGAGGCCCCTTTGCAACAGGGCTGGGCGTCTGGTCTGAGCTGTGATGCACTCCCACCGGCACCCCTCAGCAGCGGGGCCTCTCCCCCTCTGTGATTTGCACAGGCCCCAAAGCAATGCTGTCTTTCCTGCGGGCTCAGCTGCGGAAAGCAGAGAAGTGCAGGCTGATGAAGATGATCGTCGTGGGCCCCCCACGCCAGGGCAAGTCCACCCTCCTGGAGATCCTGCAGACGGGCAGGGCCCCGCAGGCGGCGCACAGCGAGGCCACCATCAGGACGACCAAGTGGGAGCTGCAGAGGCCTGCGGGCTCCAAAGCCAAGGTCAAGGCTGGCCGGTGTGCAGAGCCCCTGGCTGGGAGGGACTTTCCTGGGGCCCTTCCCCCTCCTCCCTGGGGAGCCCAGAGTCTTCTCAGCCTGTTGTCCGAGGTCCGGGACGTTTGTAGGGGCCACTGTGTGCTGTGTCTTATTCCAACCCAGCTCCTGCCAAGGACAGCAAATCACCCTTTATGTGACCTTGTCGTTTTTCTATGGCAATTAAGCTGAGGCTCTGAGCCAGTGGTTCTTAACCCTGGCTTTCCATGAGATTCTGTTGAGGGCTTTAAAAGACAGCAGTGCTTAGGCCTCACTGTTCCCTGGCCCCAAAGACTCGCACAGATGGTCTGGGATGCTCCCCATAAGGGCTGAGAGCAAAGTGTGCCCCAGAACCTATCTGTCCCCAGCAAGAAGGCTGAGACAGCATTGCTGGAGTGACTGCTCTCCCATCCCTGGTACAGCTTTCAGCCTAAAGCCCAAAAGCTCCACTCATCGCCGCCTTCTCCGTTTAGTACCCAGAAATGGGCATTTTCCTGCCTTGTAAGCAGAGGTGAGTCGGATATGGGAAGTGCCAGCCCCAGACGTGGCATGAGGTGGTTAGGAACACGCACGGACAGCGCCAGCCTTGTCTGCCACATTTGTGTTTCTGCTGCCCGTGGACACGAATCCTAGATCCAAGGAGGGGGTCCGTGCGGGTCCACTAAGGGCCTTGCGGGCGTGCGGAGGGGTTCCTTCCATAGTCCCTAGGCAGTGAAAGCTCACAGGTAGGTTTCTCTGCAGAATTCCCACCCAAAGCCACTTTCCAGGTCAGGCAACCTAGTTCAAGAAAGGAGGCGCTTAAACTGACCGTGTGTTCTAACACCACGGACCCCGAACCAGATCCCCTTCACACGAAGCACTTGGGACTCAGGGTCCACGCAGCAGTGAGGCGAGGGCCTGATCGCTAGCTGCAACATAAACACAGACAAGCACACACATGGGGTCCCATGTGTGACAGAACAATTAGAGCAGTCATAGCAGGCCCACCCAGGACACCCCAGCAGGGAGTCTCGCTGACTCACGTCCGAAGTTCTCTAAATAACCGGAGTCTGCACTTGCTCTGGCTTCGCCTTTTTGACAGTGACTCAGTCTCATTTTCTTCCAGCTGTTTTTTTAACAAATGGTTCTCCGAGGCCTGAGGGGGAGATGGCATTTCTGGTTTTCCTGTGTGCTTTCCCCGGCATCACGAAGCCCCCTCCTGTGACCCAGGGGCGGCCAGCTGGCCCCGCGGCTGCCGAGCCCCAAGCGCTCTGTGCGGCTGACCTTTAGCTGGTCGAGCACAGCTGTCCGCTTTCATCTCACACTAGACCAGGTCAGCAGGCCGTCGTGTCTTGGAGGCCCCACGCCGCAGCCTGGAAGTGACTCCTCCGCGCTCCAGCCAGCTGCAGCCACGGCATGGGCCGGCTGTGACCTCAGAGGGTGTGAGGGAGCCGCGGGTCCACAGTCTTCCCTGCAGCGCCCAGTTCTGCTGTCTGCCCCCCATCGGGGCAGGTTCCCGTCCTCCGTGGCAGACACAGCCCCCTGAGTCTGGCCCGGGTGCAGAGGTGGCGTTGGGGCAGGGCTTCCTGCAGCCAGTGTCCTGACCACACTCGATGCGCTTCGTGTCCCTCCTGTCCCGGGGGCCGGTTGGCAGGAGAGAGAAGCCCCCAGAAGCCTGCCCACGTGCCAAGGGGCCCCTGTCCCTCACCAGATGACTGATCCCCAAAACCACACTGGGCTGCCCTCAGCTTCTGGGGCCACAGCTCTCACAGCCCCGAGCACAGAATTCCAAGTTGATTGACCGTCTCGGTTTGATTTACTAAAACCTTGATCTCTAAAATGCCTCCCCGTCCTGCCTCGTCGCTCAAGTAGGTTGAGTCCGTGGAATTCAACGTGTGGGACATCGGGGGCCCCGCCAGCATGGCCACCGTCAACCAGTGCTTCTTCACGGACAAGGCCCTGTACCTGGTGGTCTGGAACCTGGCGCTGGGGGAGGAGGCCGTGGCCAGCCTGCAGTTCTGGCTGCTCAACATCGAGGTGAGGCCGCCCCCGCCCTCGGGCCCCGGAGCATGGCAGGGCCCCCCTGCTCCAAGAGTGCCGCACAATGAGGAGAAAAGGATCGTGTCAGGGAGACACACTGTGCATGTGGAGGGGCCTTTCACAGACACCCCAGAACCACGATCTTGCCTGACCTCACAGTGGAGCTTGCAAACTCCTTCCAGCCTGAGCACTGGGGCGCCTTTGTCATTTTTCTTGTTTTCTTTAAATTGAGGGGCACCCCACACCCACACCCTGGATGCAAAAGGGGGTATTATAGGCTTCTGGTATCAGGCCGGTGTGGAATTTGGAAGGTTCAGACGCCTGTCCCATGTCTGAACTCAGCACTCCCTGCTTGGAGGACATTGCGGGGGTTCAGGAGACATCCGCATCCGACCCGGGCACCCTGCACCCCGAGAATCTGTCTCCGGCCCTTGTTCCCTGGCCGAGGACAGGGCTCAGCTGTGGGCTTTTCTTCACAGGCCAAGGCCCCCAACGCCGTGGTGCTGGTGGTGGGAACACACCTGGACTTAATCGAAGCCAAATTCCGCGTGGAGAGAATCGCGACCCTGCGCGCCTATGTGCTGGCCCTGTGCCGCTCACCCTCAGGGTCCAGAGCCACTGGCTTCCCAGACATCACGTTCAAACACTTACAGTGAGTCCACGCCGGCCTCTGGTGCGCACCGGCCCCTGAGTGCCCGCATCCCCCAGGATCTGCCCGCACAGGGCTCAGAGGCTGGCCAGGCGCAGCCCACAGGGCCTGAGGCACAGGCCCTGAGATGCAGTCTCTGCACTGTCCCTGGGTTCGCTTGCCGGCGCCATGGTCAGTCCATGGGACGGAGAGATGGAAGCTCGGGCCCCAGCCATCCCTCTCGCCCAGCAAGGACAGAGCCCGGGGCTCAGACGGAGACCAGGGGACCCTGTGGCAGTCGAATCTGGGAGGCGTGGTCTGGGGACGGGCTGCTGAGTGGGAGGGGCGAGTCAGGCAAGGGAAACGGCCACCCTGGGCTCCTGGCCTGCTCACCTTCTGTCTTTGGAATCCCACCACAGCATGTAGGCTACAGGGGCTGTTGCACCCGCTTTGCAGACAGCAAAACTGAGGTTCTGCGAATTAAGCAGGTGGTCTCCTGAGCACACAGAGGCCTTGCTACCGCTGCACAAGTGGCTCCTGGGTTCCTTGCCCTGGACACAGTGCCCGGGATGCCCACATGAGGGCTGCCCAGGACCTGTGGCCCGTCTCAGCCTCCAGCAGCAGGCTTGGGTGTGCCTACTATGCCCGAGGACACCGTGGGTCTTGACAGAAGCACTGGCTCTGGCTCAGTGCCTGCGGGTCCAACCTGCATCCGCTGCATCGCCCCTAGTACCCTGAGGGGTCACCTTGTGCTTCTGTGCTGCGTGCGCGCGCGTGTGTGATGGGAAAACAGACCAAAGCAACATCCTGTGGGTGCCCAGCACTGCGCTCTGCGCTGGGAAAAGCCTCGTTAGCCTCTCGCACCTCCTTCCCTGAGTTCCGGGGTTTCCCGGTGTTGAGCCCAAAGCTCGGGAGGGCGGAGGAGCGCAGGCCTCTGCAGAGTCCGTGACGCGCGTCCTTTGCACCCCAGTGAGATCTCCTGCAGGAGCCTGGAGGGCCAGGAGGGGCTGCGGCAGCTCATCTTCCACGTCACGTGCAGCATGAAGGACGTGGGCAGCACCATCGGCTGCCAGCGGCTCGCGGGGAGGCTGGTGCGTGTCCGTGGGGGCCTCGCTCCCCACGCGCCGGGCTGTGATGCACACGTCTGTGCGGGGCTCCGGCGTTCCGGGGGCGGGGGCGGGATGGGGGACAGAGGCACCCGGGTTCCGACTGGGGGCGGGACGGGGTTGCTGAGCCTCGGCCGCGGGGACCCAGCCGAGACCCCCTGCCCCCAGGTCCCCAGGAGCTACCTGAGCCTGCAGGAGGCCGTGCTGGCGGAGCAGCAGCGCCGTGGCCGGGGCGACGAGGTGCAGTACCTGACGGACGGGCAGCTCGAGCAGCTGCTGGGGCAGACGCCTGACAACGACATCGGAGACTACGAGGACCTGCAGTCTGGTGGGTCCGGGGTGGGCACGCAGTGGGCACCGGTGCGGGGCGGCCTGGAAGACCGGGCAGGGAGCCAGAGTCTGGAGGGTGGGCGTGGGCAGCCGTGACAAGCAGAGCCTGTGCCCCGGAGCACTGCCTGAATCCGCCTGGGCCGCTGCCCTCAGTTTCCCTCTGCCCGCCCCTTCCCTGGGCAGAGCAAACTCACAGGGCATCTGCAGCAGAATCTGGGTGGGCAGTGAGGGCAGAGGCTAACCACGTGGCTCATCCTCACCCACGTAGTGCGGGCACCGCGCTGAATACTGAGGGTAAAGCCCACGACACGGCCAGCGCCTTCCACCTCTGCGCACGGCAGGGTAATGAGCTGATCAGCGCTTGACCTGTGTCATGCGCATCAGCACGGGCTGCTTCCTCATCTTCTCCTCCCTCTCCTCCCTCTCCTCCCTCTCCTCCCTCTCCTCCCTCTCCTCCTCCTCCTCCTCCTTCTCCTCCTTCTCCCATGCCACTGCGGGGTGAGCCCCCAGACTCTGCCTGAGCTGTCTCCCCAGCAATTTGTATTTGAGACGGGATCTTGCCAAGTCACAGAGTTGCCCGTGCTGGTCTCAAACGTGCAACCCTCCTGCCTCAGCCTCCCCCAGGGCTGAGGTCACAGGGTGCACAACCATCCTTGGCCGTGTTCTCTTCTCCTGAAGATGCCTTATTTAATACATGTGCTTGATTCATGGAGACAGGACTTGCGGCCAGCAGTCCCTGTAACCGGCGCCTGAACATCATTTTTCTCAGCATAGTACATCACCGTCTCCTTGAGCTTAGGGAGACCAGACTGCGCTTCAGCAGGAAAATCACTGAAAAAGGCTTAGCATTTAAAAAAAAAATACGGCACTAAATGTGTCACTAGGGAGACACTCGTTCACAGGAAGAAAGGTGCGGCGAGGGCCAGGGCGCGGCCGTGTTTACCGCAGTCAGACTCGTGCCTGTGCGCTGGGCGGTGTTTGCAGCTGCGCCGGCGGCCGAGTCTCTGAGTACTGATGGCTGGAGCAAGGAGAGCGGCTTGCGGAGGTGGAGTTCTAGAAAACAGTTGCCTGGCGCTGCCCAGGGCCCTAGCTTGGGTGTGGGCGAGGGTGCAAGGTGCCAGTTTCTTCCTGGGAGGGGTTCAGGGCCAGATCCCTGGGGGCCAGAAAGCCCTTTCGTCCTCCGGCTCACCCTGCTGCCCTCTGCCCTGGCAGCCATCAACTTCCTCATAGAAACCGGCACGCTGCTGCACTTCCCCGACACCAGCCACGGCCTGCGGAACCTCTACTTCCTCGACCCCATTTGGCTGTCCGAGTGTCTGCAGAGGATCTTCGGCATCAAGGGCTCCCGCTCGGTGGCCAGGAACGGGGTGATCCGCGCGGAGGACCTGAGGATGCTGCTGGTGGGGACAGGCTTCACGCAGCAGACTGAGGAGCAGTACTTCCAGTTCCTGGCCAAGTTTGAGATCGCCCTGCCCGTCGCCAATGACAGGTGAACCACCGCCCGGCAGCGCAGGTGCCCCTGGAAGCAGGGCTTGGGACCCCTAGTGGCCTGAGCAAGTTTCCGGGGTTCTTGTCGCCGCCACCCCAACACCAGGGGATAAACTTGTCGCCTGGCCTGGGCTGTGGGATAGCGGGCTCGAAAGCCCCTGCTGTGCCCTGGGCTTCTCTCTCCAGGCAATTAGAAGAAATCTGTTCATTAAAAAGTTTTGGGGAGACAGGCAAGAATGACATTTAAAACATTTCCAGGGGTTCATCTCGGAGGGGTCGATGCTTTGCATATGCAGTGAATAAAAACAGGGAAGGTTGCAGAGCCTGGCTTCCAAATGCAGCCTCGTGTGGCCCCATGACAGGAACGACGTGCCACCCACGTGCAGAGGGGGCTGTGCCTGTCCCGGTGGGGCCGAGACCTCTGCACAGCGGCCAATCATCGCCTTCCTCTGCGGACTCTTCTGGGGCCTGGGATTTCCCAGGTCTCCCCAGTCCTAAACCGTAGACAAAGCAGACCCGCCCTCCGCCTTTTGTGCTTCCCTCTCTCTCGGCAGGGGGCCCGGGAAGCCGGGTGTTGGGGAGCCCGTGGGGCTGCGCAGTCCTGGACGGTGGTCTCCCAGGCAGCTCAGTACTCAGGACTTCCGCCGTCCGTTTTGTCTGCTTGCTGGGTTTGATGCCGATGCCAGCCAGGAGGCGGCAACCTGGATCCTAAACGCACAGGCCTTCAGACAGAGGTTGGCGGGCAGAGTCCGCCTCCTGGGAGCCAGCCCGGGCCCTTTGCCCGAGGACCCCTCACCCTCCCAACCTTCCCACTTGGCCTTGAGGGCAGAGGAAAGGGGCTGCCTCCTGCTCTCCTGGTTCCGTGGGAGCCACGCTCAGGTTCCTGAAGGGAGTCCGCAGAGGGGGATCCGACACCCTACGGCCCTTCATCTCACGCCCAGGGGTGTCCTTGGCTTTAGTTCACAAGAAGCTCCAAGATCAGGGAGCTGTGAGTTCACAGAGCCCAGGGCTGACAGATTCCTGGTTATTTCCTCAGGGGATCAGAGCAGTGTGGAGATGTTGGCTTTCAGTAAAGCAAACCCGTTGTCTAGGTGCTGACGCAGAATGCTGATATATCTGCATCTATCTCTTTCTTGGCTGTGTTTTATTGGATGATAAAATCAGCCAGCACATTACCAGGTGCTCAAGGAGGCTTGCTGTACCCCAGGGGGTTAGAACATAGGACCAGAACTGCCCGGTACCGATCCTCACTAGTTCTTTTTCCTTCTCCATAAAATGGGGATGGCACTGTTACCAACTAGTATTAGAGTTGCCACGAGGATTAAATGAGATGATACGTAGAAAGCGCTTAGAGCCTGCCTCTCACACCTCGGGCCCCAGCATCCAGCATCTGCAGGGCTCTCTTTACTGTTTCTTTGCCTTATGCACTTCAAGCCGGAGCGTCTGGTCCTGCACAAAGCTGTGGCCTGCTGGCTCCCTTGTGCCTGAGGAGAGTTTGGACTTCCCACCTCTGAAGCTTCTTCTTGTCCCTCGGGAACCACGGGGGGCTGGTGAGCCTCCCAAAAGCAGCTCGGTTTTGGCGGTTTGTACCCAGAGGCCCGGGAAGGGGGCACAGTGGCAACTCTGGCTCACTCATCTCAGCAGGGTCGTGCGGGACCCACCCGGCTCACGGGTACACTCTGCGCCCTTCCTTGGGCTTTGCGGATTTGTGCTAATCTGTGACTAATTCAGCTCCGTCTCCACCCCCGGGACAGCCTTTTCCGACCCTTCAGTGGTCTGCGAGAAGTAGGATCTCCCAGGGACTCTGCTGCTTTTGAGATCTGGCTTCTGTGGCTCTCAGATTTGGAGCCTTCCTTTCCCAGGCCAGCTGCTAAATCCTCTCTGCCTTCAAAAAGGTCACTGAGCGGCTGCTGTGTGTGTGCCCCGTGCCGCGAGCAGGGCACGGTGTGGGTGCCCACCCCCTGCCAAGCACAGGCCTGCAAAGAAACCAAAAAGCAAGAAGCGGCTCCCCCTGGACACGGCCGGAGTGCGCAGTCCCGTGAAGCCGCCGTGACGTGGGTGGCCTCAGTGGAAGGACATGGCGGTAGGCGCTGGCAAGGGCCTCCCGTTTGGAAATGGAATCTGCCCACACAGGTGCACAGGAATTTTCAGCGTGTAAGGAAGCAAGACAGGATCCCAGGATGGAGAGGCGGGGAAGCAGAGGCAGTGTCTAGGCGGTGGTCGGCCGTGCCCTTTCACCCAGGACCCAGCGCGGTAGAGAGAGACCTCGAGCCTGCCCACCGTGTACGCTGGGTCACCACACAGCCCTGCCCACCCTCGCCAGCCTTGCCGCGTGGGAATCCCTTCCCTTCCCACGGGCTGGAATTTAGCCCCCGTACCCAGCCCCCAGCCTGTCGTGCAGTGTCCTCATACAGTTCCTTTCTTTGGCGATGCGAATTGCTTCCAGGCCCCCACGAGGATACCAACACCCACCGAAGTGCCCATCTCTTCTATAAAATGGCATCGCCTTTGTGAGTGCCTTCGCAGTCCTCCATGCGCCACGCCCTCTGTGGGTGCCTAGACCACTTCGCCCAGCGTAGGACAGTACAGTTCAGGAAATAACAACAAGGGAAAGCCTGTATAAATTCAGTACAGACACGGCGTTTTTAAATATTTTCAACCTGAATTGTTTGAATCCACAGATACAGAATTCAGAAATAGGAAGTGCCAGCTGTGTAAGATTTTGAAGAGTCCCTTCTGGAAAGTTCCAAAGATATTTATTGAACTGAATTTATTTAAGAGGGTTGGGAATGCTGAAGGCAAGGCTTCTGTTAAGAGCCCACTTTTCACTTCCGTGGAGCTGCTCGGGGCTGCCCCTGCCTGTGGCCACCCTGTGCCCACTCCCGGGCTTCACAGCACACAGACGATGCCACTTTCAGGCACAGGCTTGGAAGGACCTCCCAGGTTTCCGCTGTTCTGAAAGAGCAACAGATGGAGATGTCTCAGTCACATGACACGGTGATTTTATGACCACAAGTGTTCTCATAAAATGTCCCTCTTCTGCACAGAACAGCTGCATTCTAACATAAGCCATTTGCGTTATCTCCATTGGCCAAAAACAATAAACAAGTCCCAGGACCCAAAAAACATGACTTCGACCCCAGCCTCTGCATTGTCCTTGGGGTTGTGCAGCTGTATGTTTTTGCTTCAGCAGCTGAAGTCACGGTTCAGTGAGTCCCCAACCATGACCGAGTCGCCCCGAATCAGCTCCAGGTCGCTATGTCTGACGTCTGTCCAACCGCAGACGTCTTCACACCTTCCCTCCGCACCACCGCAGTAGCTCTCTTAGCGGGACGAGTATCTTCGCTGTTCTCATGTTCACGGTCCTTTAGCGCATTTATTCTCTGTGTGTAACTCGCCCTCCTGTCTGAAACCCAGGATCCCTTCCCACACGTTCGGAACGCACCCTGCAGCCCGAGCCGAGCCTGCGATGGCTCCATCCCAGGCAGCTGTCTGCAAAGCTGGGGCCACACTGCTCACCAGTCCCTTGATGTGTTTCAGCTACCTCCTGCCGCACCTCCTTCCATCCAAGCCTGGCCTGGACATGCATGGCATGCGGCACCCGGCGGCCAACACCATCCAGAGGGTGTTTAAGATGAGCTTCGTGCCCATCGGCTTCTGGCAAAGGTTCATAGCTCGGATGCTGATCAGCTTGGCGGAAATGGATCTGCAGGTAGCTGGGGCTCTGCCTGGGGAGGACGCGTCGATGTTGCCCGTGGGAGGTGATCGAAGAGCCTTCTGCCGCCGTGCTGGTGAGGCAGGGCCAGGAGCCGAGCTCGGGTCAGAGCCATTGTACCATCCTGCGATGACCGAGTCAGCTCACACTGGGCTTTGGCAGCGCGGTGACGCCAGAGGACCGCCCACTCAGACCACCCGGGGCCTGTTCTGTCCGACCCACGCTAGTGGGCCCACCCCCAGCAGTTCTGAGTCACCGTTTGCACTGGGGCCAGGAACTGGCGTTTCCGGCCATTCCCACGGGCCTGGCTTCGCAAGTCCGGTCCTGCCAGCCTGCTGTGTCAGACCCACGTGACACAGACTTCCCGGGCCACTCACGTCAGGATCCCGGTGTGGCGTCTGACATCGGCAGGGAGGGTGATGCTGGGCTTGAACACTCTGCTGCATCCCAACCCTTTTTATCTTCGACATAGGCCTCACTAAGGCTAAGACTGGCCTTGAACTTGCGGCCCTCCTACCTCAGCCTTCTCGAGTTCTGAGGTTACAGGCGTGCACCGCCGTGCCCGGCTGCCGTCAGTGCTTTTTAAGTCTCTCAGGTGACTCTGCTCTGCAGTGGAGCTTGAGAACCCCTGGGGTACGGAAGACCAAACCCAAGGCCCTGTCCTGAGGTTCTTGTGGGTTACAGAGAGGCAGCCTGCATGTTGGGTCACATTCATTTCATCAAGACAATGCATGGAAGTAATATCTACCAAGGACTTTGGTTCTCAAAGTGAGGTTCCCAGACCAGCACAGGAACATGTGAGACACGCGAATTCTTGGGCCCCGGTACAAACCCGGTGCCTCAGAACCTCCAGGGCAGAGCCCTGCAATCTGGTTCTGACAAGCCCTCCAGGGACCCTAGCACGCTCTGCAGTTTGGGAACCGCTGGCATAAACCCTGACCTTGCGTCCTTTTGACATTGCCCTTTGTGTGAGCTTGCTTTGCCAGTCTAATGAGGACACCCTTATTGAATTATAACTTCTTGGCACAATAAAGATGCTCCTTGATCTTTCCAATTTATTAAAATGGGAAGAAAACTAAATGCAAAAGCCTGAAAATCCATCAGAACTTGCAGGCTTTGTTAGCAGGCATCTTGGTCAGGGAGGCCAGGAGGGCGCACGGTTGCGAGGGTGGGAGCCGCTCGCTGGCTCCCTGCCCTCTGTTTGAACTCCGTCCGAGCCATTCCGGGTGGGGGTCCGGAAGCACCAGTAGCTTGGGAGGCTGAGCTCCACAGTGGGGCCCAGCTGGGCACAGGGGCAGCCGTCCTTCTCAGCAGCATCCCTTGCAAAGAATCCCATTGAAATTCAGACAGGGACAGTAATCAAGGGCATGCAGATTCACACAGCAGAGATGGTGCTGTGGCAGGAGCAGTCTCTGCCTAGGAGAGGGCCACTGGTGGCCACTGTAGAGGACGGTCTCACTTCAAAGCTGGTTTCCTCCGGAGGCACCCAGAGCCTTAAAACACTCAGGCCCTTTTGCCTTTAATCTCACTGCTGATTTCTGAACAGGGGAAACCGTTTGAAACCAGAGAAATCTCTGGTGTTTTGCATATTCATTACGGCATGTTAGAAAGAGCAAAAGATTGGAACCACTCGGGAGGCAGAGACAGGATTGCTGAGTTCGCGGCGGCTTGCCTGGGCACCATAGTGAGTTCGGGGCCAGCCTGAACTACAAAGCGAGACCCTGTCTCCAAAAAGCAAAAAAAAAAAAAAAAAAAAAAAGAATTTTAAGTGAGTTTTTTTAATGGTGTAAGAAAAGTAATGTATTTTAAAATATACCTTTTTTTGGTGGTGGTGGAATTGAACCCAGTGCATTAACCATAGTAATCAAACTACCATGAAGTTACATCCTCAGCCCAAGTACACATAGGTAGAGATATAGTATGGGTTTAGCCAGTTTTTAAAACATATATGTAGTTGGAAAAAAAAGCCTAGAATTACAGATGCCAAACTCTTAATGATCTGCTTGGTGTTTAACTGGTATTTTATTTTCTCCCATATTTTTCTCCTGCCCTCATAAAGCCAGGACGTGAATGATTTTTTTTTTTTTTTTAAGAAAGCCGATTTCCACCTGCTGGGACAAATCTGTTCCCAGGGTGCCCTGAGACCCCCGCAGACCCTGTAGCGCTAATTTGGCAGCCGGCCGCGCCACGGCAGGGAGCGGTGGGGGTCCGCGGTGATTTACCAGGACGGGCCAGGCCCCTGCCTGGAGCTCTGTGCAGGCCGAGTGCAGCGCCTGAATGCTCAAACAGGGCCTTTTCTCTCTGTCTTTCAGCTCTTTGAAAACAAGAAGAATACGAAAAGCAGAAACAGGAAAGTCACCATCTACAGTTTCACGGGAAATCAGCGAAACCGCTGCAGCACGTTCCGGGTGAAGAGGAACCAGACCATCTATTGGCAGGAAGGGCTCCTGGTCACTTTCGACGGGGGCTACCTCAGGTGGGACACGCAGAGGCCCACGCCTGGGTCACCCCCGTGCCACGGCAAGGGCCCGTGACAGCCCCGCAGTGTGCCCGGCCCTCTTGGGCCCAGAATTCTGCGAGAAATGCAAGACCCTCCCTGCACATGCCCCAGAGGTCACTCCCGTCGTAGGCCAGGCCAGGCAGACGCGGCGGCAGTGGGAGTCTTGGTGCCGCCCCGTCCTGAGTGGGGACTGTCCCCCCACTCCTTCTCTGGCCTGAGAGAAAGAGAAGGAGCCAGGCGAGCGGGAAGCAAAGCACTTGAGTCCTCAGTCCCGACCCCCGTGTGACCCAGCCAGTGGCTCCCCTTTCCTGTAGAAAGGGAGACATAAATTCAGCTGAACAGACATAATGAATGACCAACACACAAGATTATTTCATAATTACGATGAGTTTTTCAAAGGAACCTTTAGCTCTCTGAGAAGAACAGGAGGGGAAGTAGCTTCTCCAGTCTGAGCCATTCTTTGAGCCTGAAGGTTCCACCAGGATCTTCTCACTTCCAGTTCCCAGTTTCCCCCTGACCGACAGACACTGTGCAGAGTAGAGGAGTTTCCCGGGGTCGCACCTGAGGGTCAGACCCCCCTGAGGACCTCACAGTGAGTGAGGACGGTCAGGCCCACACGCACGGACAGAGGAAGAGAGGAGCTGTGCGGGACCCCGGCCCCTCTGCGTCGGCTCTTCGGGGGAGGGGGTGCCAGGGGTCTGCTCAACGGAGTCGCAACGGGCTTGTTTCTGTTTCTGGGTTACAGTGTGGAATCTTCCGATGTGAACTGGAAAAAGAAAAAGAGCGGAGGGATCAAAATCATTTGCCAGTCCGAGATGAGGGACTTCTCAGCCATGGCATTTATCACGGATCACGTGAACTCTTTGATCGATCAGTGGTTTCCTGGTAAGAGAACGTCCTGGAACCGAGCCTCTGATCATGCTTAGATTTCTTTACGAGTCAAGGCGGGGCTGCTGCTTTGCAGGAACAGAAATCCCAGCAGGATTCAGCCTGAGCGAACCAGCAAATGGTGTCCTAGCCCTTTAGTTAGAGTCCCAGCCCCCGAAGAGTCCAGCTCTGGGTCTACCCAAAAGAAGCCCTTCAGGTGCTGTTTGCTTTGTTCCTGCGGCAGAGACAGACAAACCCCAGGAGCAGCTGACAGGTATACGCTTGTCAGGAACAGAAGGGAGCCAGTGAGCCCCGTGAGAACTGGAGATGGAGCCAGCGGAGAGCAGGTTTGGGGTTCCTCGCCACCCCCAGCTTATCTGAGCAGCCTTCTCACCTACCCCAGACCCTGCACCCCAGGAGGGCATCAGGGGTTCAAGTGCTTAAGCAAGATGTAGAAAGCTCTTTGAAAGAGACGGCAGGGTTTCTTTAGGTCCCAGAAACCAGGTGGGAGGTGCCGGTAGGAGGGTGACCCAGAGGGCCCTTCAGAGAAGACCGTGCATGCGTTGTGCTGACATGGGCTCCCAAGGGCGCCTGGGCCATGTCAACCCTCCAGGCACCGCAGCTCCCACCAGGCAATGCCCACCTCCAGCAGGTGCTGAGGGATTTGACAGGTGAGTCCATTTGACAAACTCCAGAGACAGACAGACAGACAGACAGAGCAGACACTGGAGACAAGGCGTCCTGGACCAGCACCTCCGGCCCATGGCCAAGAGACACCAGAAGTCCTAGGTGTCCCCCTCAACCTGTCCAAGACAGGTCATTGACCCCAACCCCAGGGAGCCCCACAGGACACCTTGGGGCGGAGGCACAGAAAAGTCCCCTGTCGGTGAGAGCGCTCATCTGCTATAATTTGTCTCCATTATCCCGCATTTCTCTTCTGGAAACCACCAGCGTTAATTGCAGGCCTGTGTTTCTGGTTTTTAAGACAGTGCTTTTCAGAATAGCTGTGGTTTGGTTGTTGACGTGCAGCTCAGACCCAGCCCCACCCAGCCCTGCGAGTGGGGTCCCCAACTCCCCTTGTACCTGTCCTGCCAGCCTGCCCAGGGCCGCACGGCTGAGTCCTCTGCTCTGCCAGAGGACCAGGCAGCTCCGAGGAACGGCCCTACCCTCTCGTGGGATCGCTCGGGGTCAGCAATCGCTGTCCTCAGAGGCACTGGCCTGTGACATGCAGTGCACACACTAAGCCCCCGGGGCTGCCGCTCGACCACTGTGTGATCTGGCTCCGCTCTGTGCCCATTTAGCCCTGACAGCCACCGAGAGTGACGGGACCCCGCTCATGGAGCAGTACGTGCCCTGCCCTGTCTGCGAGGCCTCCTGGGCACAGCGCGCTGACCCCAGTGAGAAGTCAGAGGCCGTGCAGTACTTCGACATGGAGGACTGCGTGCTGACAGCCATCGAGAGGGACTTTATCTCCTGCCCCAGACACCCAGACCTCCCGGTGCCCCTCCAGGAGCTGGTCCCCGAGCTGTTCATGACCGACTTCCCAGCCAGGTATGCTGCGCGGCTCCTCCTCGGACACAGTCGCGGCCCGGGATGGCGCCGGTGGCTGTCAGGTCCCCGTAGCTCCCAGGCAGACCCCTCTCAGAGGCCCACCACAGCCTGCGCCCCAGCCAGGCAGGAAGGAGCGCTCCCGAACCCGTTGCTTCACCGTCCCCTTCAGGCAGGTGCTGACCCCATCTGCAGTCTAAGGCCACACATTCGGATCCTCCGTTATTTGAGTTGATTCTGCCTATCCTCGTCTCTATCACAATGGGAGAGAATTCTAAAGAAAACGTTTAGTGATCCCTATCAAAGAGGAAATGGCCATAAAATCCAAGCTGTCAGCAAAAGATGGCATCATCTGTGGTCAGTGGGCACCTGAACCTATGGTTCAGTGTCCCCCAAAACAACTTGAGATCAGTGGCTCCCCACTTTCGGGGAGTTCTAACGCCCTGTTGCTTGCTGACCCAGAGGCATGCTGTACACCAGGTGTGGTGACACACTCTTGTAACCCTGGCACTAAGATCACCAGCCCGACCTGGGCTACTTAGTGACTTACCAAGACCCTGTCTTGAAATAAAACATAACAAAGGGCTAGAGATGTAGCTTAGTGCTAAGGCCCTGAGTTCAACCCCTAGTACCATGCAGTGGGGGGAGGGGAGAATGCTATAATGCCTATAAATTTTATTTAAAGAAAACTAAATTTTTTGGATAAGAATATTGACATGTTCGTATTTCCACATTTTTCCAAGTAGATGCGGAATACATGGTAAGTTTAGAGAATATGGCTTCTGTAGAATGCTTTTGGGTGAATCTATCAACTTAAGAAGGGTCTGAGGGGTAACTCAAGGGCGGAGCATGTACTTATATGTACATGAAGCCCAGGGTTCTGTCCCAGAGCCAAACGTGGTGGCAGATAAACAAAGGAAATGTTTCCGGCGTTAGGTGGCTCCTCCCCTCGTCTCCATCCGAGAACCTCCTGGGTGGGCCCGACTCTCTCCATAACAGGACTCTCCATCCGCAGAGTTTTGATAGGAGGGCTCAGATCTCAGAGACCACATGCAGTCTCGCATAAACACAGATTCAGTTTATTTAGGGAGATGCCTTACGAGGGTCCTCCTAAGTTTTAAAATGTTTATTTATTTACTGAATCTTGTTATGTTTATGACTCAGCTTAGAGACCCACACTGAATGTGGAATGTATTGGACCGTCCCTGGTGACTTGGATCTAATCTCGGGCTGTGGTATGAAGTGAAGCTTCTTGGCAGGAAGTTGAGACGTGCGGCCTCCCAGAGGGGGCGTCCACCTCGGAGTGTGGCAGCCGCCTGTCCCAGCGGGGTCCCCAGCATGGACCCTGCCCACCTGAGGAGTTCCCAGGCACCTGCTCCCCCAGGCAGGTGCTTGCTGGGCTCCTGGAGACAGCCTCGGACTGTTCTCTGCCAGGCCTCAAGGCTGCGGGGGACGTAGGGGCGATGATGCTCTTGAGTCCGAATATCTGCAAAGCTGCGCCTAGAGGAACAGTAAACAGCGCTGGGTGTCCTCCGGGCTCCACCTTGCCTGATTGGCCAGGCACCGGGCAGGGCCGCTAGGGGGCGCTGAGGTGGACTCAGCAGAGCGGTGGCCTTTTCCCCTCAGTCCTTCCCCTCTTCCACCCATTCCCCCTCCTTCGCATCATGCTTTCTTTTCTCACACACCCCTCCCCGCACGTTTCTGAAGAAAAAGAATTCTTGGAACAACAGGCAAAGGCAAGGCGTCCTGGAGAGAGCCCGGAGACAGCCAGGGAGTGCAGGGTGCCATGAAGGCCTGAGCCTTGCATGCCAGTCCTTGGAGCCCACGGAGGGCCTCTGTCCTGGCTCCGTCTGGGCGACCAAGGCGTCTGCCCAGGCAGGCCTGGCCTCCTGCAGATCCATAGGATTCTGCAGAGGTGCCCAAGCGCAACTGGCAACATTTCCAAAAGGCGAACAGAAATGGTCTCTCCCTGGGGTTAGAACACAGGTGCTGAAACTTGCAGATGGTGCGACTCGGGTCGTGTGGATCAGAAGTTGTGCGTGGCAGTGTGTGTTTACATCCCGTGCGTAACAGGGTGCAGAAAGGACTCGTCCAGAGTGAGTTAGTGAAGTTTGGCTGAGGGGGACCCTGTCAGAGCACAGAATCTTTCAGGGTGACACAGTCAGGAGACCCTTGTTGGCCACCGTACTCAGAGGCTTCACCCAGAGCCAGGCAGCTTTGGCACCTCTTGGACAGCTCCTGATGGGAGCCCGCTGTACCAACGGAGTGACCGAGGCCTGGCGAGGCTGCCTAAGCTGCCCAGCACTGCTGCTGGCATGTGGCAGGGTTGGCCCAGAGCAGTCCACCTCATAGATGGCTTTGAACTGTGACTGTCCCCATGGGAACAAATGCCACAGCCCAGGCCCCTTGGCTGACCCTGAGCTGTGTGTGCACAGGCTTTTCCTGGAGAACAGCGAGCTGGAGCACAGCGAGGACGACAGTAGCATCCTAGGCCAAGGTGGTAGCGGCACCGTCATCTACCGTGCCCGGTACCAGGGCCAGCCTGTGGCTGTGAAGCGATTCCACATCAAGAAATTCAAGAATTTCGCTAATGTACCAGCAGGTAACGTGGCCCCGGGCCAGCGCTTTTTGCCAGAGGTGTGTGGTCCATCCAAGCTCCGAGCCCCCTTAGGAAAGCCGGAGATCACACACACAGGAGGGAGGAAGTAAGAAAGTGGGCACGGCCAGCGTGGGCTCAGGGCTTTCTGCCCGCCAGGCTGGGGACAGGCTGGAGAGCCAGGCCGAGCAAGGTCTAGGAGTCACGCTTAAAGATCACCTCCTGTCCAGATGTGAGTGCCCAGGGGCAGGGGCCATCCTTGCTGGTTCTGTCTCCCTGTGCCCAGCACACGCCTGGCATATGGTGGGCACCCAGTCTGGCCTAAGGGGGTCCTTCCCTACAGGACCCCTCAGAGCCACCTCCCGTGCTGGGATGGGCTGGGTGCCCCAGATGGATGGATTGGCACACTTTCCCCCAAGCCCCCACCCCCAGAGAGAAAGGAGCTCCCTCGTGCCCACCCCAGAGACAGCTCGCCCAGCCCTGCTCAGCATATGTAGATCAGGGACATTCCCCAGCACGAGGGAGAGCCACATCACCACCCGTCTGGGCGCCTTCCGCTGCTGAGCTCATGGTAAGCAATGGAAATGATGTACCTGAGGGTTCTTGAGAGTGGGAGGCCGGAGCAGACGGGCTGGCTTCTGGTGGGGGCATCACGCCACACTGCCCCAAGGAAAAGAGGGCGACCGACGGGCAGAGAGCCAGAGTGAGCGGACCTAGGGTTGGTGAGGAGCCCACTCCTGACATGGTCCCATTCATCCGTTTTGAGTACCGAGCCTGTGTGACCTGATCTTCTATTAGGCACCACCTACTGATGCCTCCCTCACTGGGCATAAAGGGCAGGAGCTTTGGGGACACGTTCAGACCATGGCACCTTGTAATGTCACCGTCCACAGGTGCTGAGAAGCCTCAGCACCCCACCAGCCTAAGACCACATCTCTCCCTGCTCCTGGCTCAGGACAGGTTACCCGTGTAATAATAAGCTCATTTATACTCTTGGTAGAAAAATTAGAATCCCAGAAACATATCAAAGGCAGACCGCAAAGGAAGAGACAAAGTAATAATTGTCTGATGAGAATGTGACTTTCTGCACAGGAAATCTAACAGTTTTGTTGATAAATGTCAGAGATAGGAAGAGCAGAATACCATGATTCAGCCGGTTCCTATACATAGCAAATTTCCTCTATAGCAGTAATAAAAATCATAAGGTTTTGAAAATAACCTGAGTTCTAGCAGTTGTACATCCATGTAATTTGACAGGCTCTAAAATGCAGGTGCAATAAGAAAAGTCCAAGAACTAAGAAAATTGTACAGGGAAACAAAGGAAGAAGGACTCCTCCGGACGTGAGCCTTGTAACTCACAGGCTTTAGGGGCATTTTGTTTTTCTGGAGAGCGGAGACGCGACTGTGTGGTACACGAAGCTGGCACACAGCAGAGGTGACATCACAGGTCACATCTGCACTAAATTGGGTGCCACTTTGGGCCTGATCTTATACCACCCTAGAAATACATTCTTAGTGGGTTAAAGACCCAGTGTGGAGAACAAAACCTTGATGCTTTTAAGGACCAGATGGCCCACACATGCCCAGATCGGGCGTAGTTGGTGACCTTTCCTCACCAGGGCTTTCATGTCGTCTGAACTTCCACATCCAACAAGCCCAGTTTGAGAATCTAAGCATGGAAGAGAGACGACACAGGACGCAGGGAGACAAACAGGACCTGGCCTGGCAGGGTTCTCCTTGAGGGTATATTTCAAGGCCATAAGAAGAGGATCGTGGCAGGGTGTCGGGACCGTCTGACCCGCTCCAGGCCTTTCCCCATGGTGAGGTGACGTCACAGGCCAGCGGCGGTGCCCCTTCTCACTGGTGATGAGAGCGGAGGTGCTGTCCACCACGGGCAGTCCTGGCTACTCTCGGGGCCCAGTTACTGAAAACCAGCTCAGTCTCCTCAGTGATGTAACCGAGAGAAAACTGCATTGCAAAACGGCTCTGGGGTGGCCACTCGCTCGAGGGACGAAGGGTGATTATCCACAGCAGCTCTCAGCGCCGTTCACTGTACTAGGAACAGAGCGTGAGTGAGTGTGGCTGAGGGCAGAGGCTGAGTGTGCAAGCAGTCACTTGGGCGGCTGCGTATCTTGCACGAGAACAAGGCTTCTGTGCATCATGCCTGGAGCACAAAACCATCAAATTTCCCCAACAGCTTAATGAGTAACTTACATGTTGCTATAAGCAACTTCTTACATCTGAGAAAAAGATTTTGTTCCGCATATTGACGCTTCGGTGCTGACGTGATCCATATCTCAGTCCGTCCCCTCATCCACTGCTTGTCTGGCCTCGGGGGGGAGCTAAGGGAGGACCGATGCTGGCCGCTCATGGCCTCCGTCGGACACGTCAGGATTGGCTGAACTCCAGCTGCATTTTCTAGGCCGATTGGAAATATCTCTGTGCATCTAGAACTCCCTGTGCTTCTACAATTATCGCTCCAGAGTTCAGTAAGGAGAAGGAAAAGGTTGTAGCAGGGGCTGCAGTTGGGTCTTCAAGGTGGTGGTTCCCGTAGGCTACTTGGTAAGGAGCCAGGTGACCGTCAGTGGCCAAATGCTCCGTGTCCATGATGGTGGAAAGGAAGGACCTTATTGCACCTCAAAATCATCTGGGTGCAGATGGAGGAAGACATAACTGGGACCTGCAGATGGCTGGCAGTGAGTGAATTTAGGGCCACAAGATCTCTCTCGGTGACAAGGAGGGCTGGGGACGTGGCCGTCCTCCCTTGAGGGCCAAGTGGGCCTTAGCCAACCCTTGCACAGGAGCTGCCAAACGGCGGCCATATTCGCACCTGAGAGGGAAGGGGCTCAGTCAGCCCCCAGCGTTACTTTGGGACCACACTGTGAGGAATGCCACTGCGTCCGTCAAATAACGTGTGCCTGGGAGTGTAATCCCCGCCCCCGCCCCAGGTCACGGTGGGTGGCTCTCGGTGCTGCGGGCTCTTACATTGTGTTTCCTTGGGTGGCCGCCGAGGGAGGCTTGCTGGGTCCCCCTCGCCCCAGGCCCCGTCGGGCACCTCGTGCCCTGTACCCCTGTCCCTCTGGGTGGCTGATGGCTCTAGTCACATCTCACCCCCACAGACACCATGCTGAGGCACCTGCAGGCCACGGACGCCATGAAGAACTTCTCAGAGTTCCGGCAGGAGGCCAGCATGCTGCACGCCCTGCACCACCCGTGTATCGTGGCGCTGGTCGGCATTAGCATCCACCCGCTCTGCTTCGCCCTGGAGCTCGCCCCGCTCAGCAGCCTCAACACTGTGCTGTCTGAGAATGCCAGAGGTACCACCTGCACCCCGAGAACACTCTGCTGGGGGCTGCCTGGGCCCTGCCGCAGGGACCACCAGAACTGTGAGCTGGCTGAGGGAAGGCTGGGGGCCGGGGCTCCCACCAGACTGACCCAGCTCAGCGGGACACGGAAGTAGAACCTGAGTGCCTTACTGAGTCCAGAACACACCCTGTTCCGCAGCAAGTCCTCTCACCCTGTGTCCACACTGACGGCAGCACTGGCCGAGCCTGAGGAGCTCGTACTCTGGAGATGGTAGATCCAGGTTCCAAGCCTAGGTTCCCTGCCAGGCCCCAGGAGACTGCTTCCTTGGTGAATGAGTCAGCTTTCCTGGTGCTGGGACACAACACCTGGCACCTGCAACTTAAGAAGGGCTTCAATTCGGCTTACTGTTTCAGGGGATTTGGTCCATGGTCTGCTGGCTCCAAAGCAGAAACGTCACGGTGGGAGGCTGTGCCCGGGCAAAGCTGCTTAGTTCTTTTTGGCCAGAAAGCAGAGCAGCGGAGCAGCACTAGAGGAGAAGGGACAAAAATCCAAATATAGTACCCAAGGCCACACCTCCATGGCCTACCCAGAAGTGTGCTTTGCTAATCTACTAGGCATTTCTTTATTCAATCAAGCTGACGTGCAATTAACTATCCCAATTCAGTTGCCTATGAAAGAAAGATAGTACTAGTACCTCCCGGAAGGGCATCAGGCTTCAAGTGAAAGAAGTCTTCAGTAGGCCTAGGTAGCTGCAGCTCACACTTCAACCCCACCAGGTGTGTAAATAAATCCCTCCGCTAACCATAACGCATCTCACGGCCATGGAGAAGGCTGAGACCTGGCATCATTAATATCATATCCTACTCTTCTAAAAAAATGTAAAGAGAACTCACCTTGAGTAGTGGGTAACCAAACTGCAAACGGTGGCTGAAGTAAGGGCAGTACCTGCTTTTTGACTGGAAGAAGTGCTGTGCCAATCAGTCACTTTGCCCTCAAAAATCAATTTCGTAGTGACATCCGAGACCTGTAGCTCACTCCTGCCAGCAGTACAGTGATGGCCTGAGATGAACTCTAGGGCTTTGAATCCTTGCTTGTTTAGTAAAAATGCCAGGAATTCAAGCTCTGAGATGCTGTGAAAGGAGATCTGATAACTAGCATTTCTGTTTTAAATCTCACTTCCCTTAAGAGTGTCATTCTCTGTCCCTTCCAGCATCTAGCATGGAGAATACTGAGTGTGTGTCCAGGGACTCTAAAACATTAGGAGATATATTTGTCAGCTGCCCATCATTTTGACAAAAATAGCTGAGCTAAACTACTTAAAAGGAACAGAGGTGATTGTGGCTCATAGTTTCAGTCCATGGTTGCTTGGCCCTATTGCATTGGGCCTGTGGGAGCATATCGTGGCAGGAGCATGTGACAGAGAAGACAGCTCATAGCTTGTTAACCTGGAAGCAAAAGGAAAGGAGGGCCCACGTTCCAGTATCTGCTTTGAGGCCACAGCCCCAGTGACCTAACTTCCTCCTACCAAGCGCCACCTCCTAAAGTCTCTCCCACTTCCCAGTAGAACCACAGGCTGAGACCAAGCCCTTGACACATGGGGCTGCGAATGACAAAGTATAGCAGGGAGGCAGAAGGGAACAGTGGGAAATACTTGCTGTAATGCTAATTTGATTCCATCGAAAATTGAAATTATTTTTTTTCTCTGCAAGATTCTTCCTTCATGCCCCTGGGACGCATGCTGACCCAGAAAATAGCCTACCAGATTGCCTCAGGCTTGGCCTACCTGCACAAGAAGAACATCATCTTCTGTGACCTGAAGTCAGACAATATTCTGGTGTGGTCCCTGGACGTCAAGGAGCACATCAACATCAAGCTGTCAGACTATGGGATCTCGCGACAGTCCTTCCACGAGGGTGCCTTGGGTGTGGAGGGCACGCCCGGCTACCAGGCCCCAGAGATCAGGCCTCGCATCGTGTATGATGAGAAGGTACCAGCCCAGCCCACTGCCCTCTCCCAGGCCTCCCCTTCAGGGCTGGAGCTGAGGTCCCATCTGAAACCAGCCAGCGCTTGGCACTTCTGAGCTCAGGTCTCCCAGCACACTTGTCTCTGAGTCCTGTGCTCAAGACAAGAGGTTCGGACTCAAGCCAGAAGGGTTTCCGAGAAGCAGAAAGAATAACATGGTAAAGGAGCCTTGCCCTAGGTCAGGAAACCACAAGACAGTCACATACCAAGTGAGAAGAGAGTACATTCTGGCCCAATAGACCTATTGCACAAGGTCTCCACAGGCAGCTGCATAGCCAGCCTCAGTTCAGACAAGAGCTAAATGCGTATCTTCTTCCCTAATAGCTGGTCAGCGAATACAGACACACAAACACATCAAAATCACTCATCATACATGTTGCATCTAGAGTCAGCCCTGTTAATCACCGAGGATTGAAATACCCCTCTTCTGTAATTTCCCATTCCCGGTGATTTTCAGATGCGTCACTGACCGATTGCTCTAAGAATGACCCAGACATCTGTGGGTTAACGTGGTACCTGTGGCTTCTGCCCAGCATAGAAAAGGTGCAGCACAGCAACAGAAATAAGACCTTCTTGTAGCAGGTGACTAGGAAGAAGTGTTCACCCAGAGTCTAAGATTATAACAAAAATAGTCATAGTCATATTTTTCAAGTCTATCTCAGCAATTTCTCTGCTAAAAAGCCATTTCCTCACCCTTACAGGAGCCTGCATAACTGTCTTTGCTGGGTCTTTTGTGCAGTTAAGATGAGAGGAGCCAGCAGGCTGAGATGCAGGAAACACTCTGCTTTGTAGTTGTGGACACAGCCCATTGAGTGCCACGCCTATGAAACCTTGGCATCCTGGGAGCCTTTGATCAGGGCCTGATGGTCAGGAAGCTCTTACTGTGTATTTGTCAGATGGATAGGTGAACAGATGGATGGACAGACAGAAAGATAGGCAGTCAGATGGATGGACAAGACTACAAGACAGGTGGGCGTATAGACGGATGGATGGATGAAAAATAGACGGGTAAATAGAAGAACATGTGGTCAAAAGGATGGATGGGTGCCCAAATGGGAGAACTAATAGCTAGATGGACAAAAGGACAGGTGGCCCACATGGTTGACTGGTGGGCCAGTTGGCCAAATGAAAACAGATAAACTGGTGGATAATAGATTGATACCAGCCTCCCTTTGGGCAGTGCCCATGTTTTCTTGTTCTAACCGTGTCTCTCCTCTCTCTCCAACTCAGGGCCAGCTTCCAAAAGCTTCAGGGCCTGAGCAGGAAACCTGATTTGGCTCGCCTCTCTGTCCAGGTGGACATGTTCTCCTATGGAATGGTGCTCTACGAGTTGCTGTCCGGACAGCGCCCGGCGCTGGGCCACCACCAACTTCAGATAGCCAAGAAGCTGTCCAAAGGCATCCGCCCCGTTCTGGGGCAGCCGGAGGAGGTGCAGTTCCATCGGCTCCAGGCGCTCATGATGGAGTGCTGGGACACGAAGCCCGAGAAGGTACTTGGGGGCGCAGAGCCTGGGGCTGGGGCCGCCTGCCGCCGGGGTGGGGAGGCTTGTGGGCAACCACTGTCCTTACCAGGAATAGCTGTGCAGTGTTCTCTGTTCACCTCTTTAGAAACAGTCCATATCTGCTAACTACCCAGTTCCATGCTGTGTGTGTCGCTCTCAGGAAAAACGTTCTTTCCTTCCCCAACTTTTGTCATTTCTTCGTGTAGAAGCCCTTTCTGGAATGCTTGGGGCCAGAAATACTTCTAATTTTGGCATATTTGCATAGACTTCACCGCTTGGCTATCTCTAATCCAAATTCCCAAATGCCCCCAAATCCAGAACGTTCTGCAGCGCAGTCGCTGTGTATTATAGCTATAAACCTGTGGGCAAGAGCAGAGGGAATGTAAATATCCCTGTGTAAGGTAGTGGGGAAAAGTTTGCTCATGACAAGGCGGCTAAAGCTAGTTTGCTGTGCGATTTGGAGAGGCCCCGGTTTCAAGGGTAAAGCTCACCTGTCGGAGCGGGCAGAGCTAGTTCAGTGCCCTGGGCGCATGGGGGGAATACTCGGGCTGAAGAGCACCCGGGCCAGCTGAGCTTAAGCTGCTGCGGCTGGCAGGTGAGTTTCTCTCTGATGTCCCGAGTCGCTTCGGCGCTCCGATGTCCTGGGGGACAGACGTGCAGTGTCCGTGGCCTCTCTCCGCAGCGCCCGCTGGCCGTGTCCGTGGTGAGCCAGATGAAGGACCCGACCTTTGCCACCTTCATGTACATGCTGCCCTGTGGCAAGCAGACGTCCTTCTTCTCTTCCCCGGGCCAGGAGTACACGGTGGTGTTCTGGGAAGGGAAAGAGGAAGCCAGGTAACCTCCCGCCGCCTGCCTCGCCCAGTTTGGGTGGAGGGTGGAATTTGAGCACAAAATTTAACAACGACCCTGGTGATTCTTGTTCAGGGTCCAGAGCCCGGTTAGAGTCCGTTCAAGCCAGCAGGAAGAGAGGAACTAAGTCAGCATGTCCAGTGTTGTGGTTCAGAGAAGCCAGGGAACGGGGGTCTCTGTCAGGTGTGTTGAGAACACAAGTCCAGAGAGTCCTGCTTCCAGATGAAGCTGTTCGCAGCCTCATGAGCAGGACGTGAAGCGACATCATGGGGGGGAGGGAGGGGCGCAGGCAGCGACCAGAGTGACGCTGCAGCACGGTGAGGGAGGGAGCAGCCCAGAGCTGGCCAGGGAGTCCCTCTGAAGTAAGAGGTCGTGGACACTCCCTTCCAGGGCTGCTCTTTTCCCTGGGAAGTGCCAGGAGAAAAGGGAAAGTACCAATGGGCATGTAGCCTGAGGAAAGCCAGGGTGGCTGCAGGGCACTAGAGCAGTGGGAGCCACCAGCCCGCTTCGGGACCTTCTCCAGGGAGTCCTGCTTCCCCAGGCTGCAGGCGGCGTGACTACGTGATCTTTAACAGTGGTGGTTTTGTACAGAGGGAGGGAAGACGGGAGTTGGGGTGTCTCTGAAGCAGTTACAGAAAAGGACCGTGAAGCCTAAGTGAGGTCGTGAAGTGGGGAGGGAGGGGCCTGAGTCTTGCGGTTTAGAGGGACCCTCCAGGGGGCGCGGTGAGAGGCAGAGTGAGCTGAAAAGCTGGGCAGTCACAGGCAGGATGGTGTGGGTAGCAGGGTGCAGGAGCAACCAAAGCAGGGTCCAGGTGCAGCTGGGGTGGGCTGCGGAGGGGACCTTCAAGGAGCAAAGAGCAGGTCCCAGGACACAGAGGCCAGGGTACGGAAGAGGAAGCCTCAGCAAGTCCAGCCATGTGGGAACCTTCCCCTGCAGCCATGTGTGCTGCCTCTTCCTCAAGACAAGAATCGTCTTCCCACGAGGCCAAGGCAAACGTTGGAAGGTGCTGGAACCAGGCAAGGCATAGATAAAGCTGAGCTGGAATAGCAGTGAGGCCAGTGAAATGGACTGCAGTCTTCCCTGGTCATTCCAGGTGAGGTTGGCATCAGATTTTATGCCTCTGAGACTGAGAGTTATGGCAGACACACTCTGAGACGCGATGCACTAAAAGTCACTAAAACACAGCAAGTGACGATCCCTTCCGGGAAGGATACATTCTAAAGATCAGACCAGAGCAAACCTAGGCGACTGGCGTCTGCATCCACAGACTCAAGCACCTGCCAACTGAAAATATTCGGCAAGATCGCGTCTTTCCTGAGTGCGTGCAGACTTCCTGGTGTCACACTGTTCCCTAGACGGTACAGCAATTCACATAACGACTACACCGCACTAAGTATTTTAAGTTACCTTGAGCTGGTTTAAAGCACACAGGAGGATGTGCTCAGGGTCTGAGCAAACATGGCCCATCTCATAAGAGACCTTAGTATCTGCAGATGTGAGTAATAAGGGGGTCCCTGCCAAGATGAAGGGAGGACTGTGTGGTGAAGCCACTTCCAGTATCTATATTGGTTTTAGCAGTGCTACTATTGCTGTCCTAAGTATTTGTGGTCACGAGGGAAGTTAATGAGTAATTATGTGGCTGTCACTGGAAACTGATTTTCAGCATGAGCTGAAGGGGAGGGAACTCAATGTAAAGTAGATACAAGGTAGAGAATGTAGAAAGTGAGTGAAGCTCTGAGTTGAAGCTAGGGGGCCTCATAGTCTATTTGAAGAGGCCAAGGAACAAGAAGCAGGAAGATACCCGTAAGCAGCTTGGGACGCAGCCAAAGCAGGGCTCATCAGAGGAACGGCCGAGTCCAGGTCTAGGCAGGACCTGGGCCTCGAACATTTGACACACGAGAAGCAAAGAGACTTCTGATGTATATTGGAGGAATTCAGGGCCAGCCCAGTCCCTCTGACACCAGGACAGCCCCTGTTCCACCGCCATCTTGGCTTCAGCGTTGGCCTTGTCTGCTTGGCTTAGAGAAGCTGCCCACACTCTGGGCGGGCGGGTCTGGCCAGTGGGAGGGCAGTGAGTGGTCTTTGCAGAAGGGCCCCTCCCTCAAGCTGGGGCCACTGGTCCAACCCCAGAGGTCACAGAAAGAAAGGAGTTTTTCCTCGCTTTGGGGATGTCCGCGCTCTGCCTGTGGTGTCCAGGCCTTCCACGGCGGGCACAGCCCAGCTGTGCCCAGTGCTTGCAGGGCATTCCTGAGCCTCTCAGAGCACAGCAGGATGAGATCTTGGTGTCCAGGGCCAAACGAGGCCCGTGGTCAAGGTCCTCTTTTGAGCCCGTCATGGCAGTCAAGAGGCCACCAGGAACTGACTGTGCTGCCTGCCAACCATAGGAATTACACGGTGGTGAACACGGAGAAGGGGCTTCTGGAAGTCCAGAGGATGGCCTGTGCCGGCATGAAGCTGAGCTGCCAGCTCAAGGTCCAGAACTCGCTGTGGACGGCCACCGAGGTAACCACCCACGCACAGGGCCCGCCACGGGGCAGGCCCCACCACTGGGCAGTGCCGGGGGACCAGGTCAGCTTGAGTCGCTGGCAACTGCCAGCTCATCCCCTGACAATCCCGGAGCGATGCCGTCTGCCCTGGGAGGCAACAGGGTGTCCGCAGGGAGCTCAGCCCTGCCTGGCCCTGGCCCTGGCTCCTGTCCACCGCCGCCGCTGCTGACTGAGGTTCCGGCTGGAGGAGAAGCTGGGTTTGACACGCTTGGGCTCCATGACGCCGCCACAGCACACCCGCTCTCCCCTGAGGGCCTCGGCCTCACGTCAGGGAAGTCCCCAGAAAGCCCCACAAGAGGCCTCCTGAGAAGTTCAGAGAGGACTGTCCAAAATAAGATATTCTGAACTTATGGAGGGGGAGCAGTTGGCAGAGTCTAGAAAGACATGGCATTTGACAGTGTGCCTCAAGTGCGTGTCAGAAATCTCAAAAATACTCATGCCACGGAAGCCTTGCTAATTTCAGTTTGAAGAACTTATTCCAAGAAAATAGCTAACACACACAAGCCGCATGATGGGCATCAGGAGAAAGGGGAGGAGGAGGAGATTAATACTAATCTCTCATCACTCATAGTAGGGACAGCTTGGAGACGAACTGAGCCTCTGTCAGTAGGCTGCCCAAATTATGACCCACACACGGCGTGGAGTGCGGCGGTGCCCCGTGCCACCCCCATTTAGTAAGAGAGGAGAAGAGTGGCAGAGATCAGCTCAGAGGTAGAACGCTTGCCTCACTATCAGGCACAAAGCCCCAAAAGCGAGAAGACAGTGCTGTGCTAAAACCCAACTTTGTCAGTACCATGTGCTATCACACACATACACACTCACATATATACACACACACCTGTGCAAATGCCCACACACAGAACTTCAGGAGTGGTTTTCTCTGGATAGTAGAATGTGGGCAATTTAGATTTTCTTCTCTAGACTATTCTGTGTTTTTCCAAGTTTATAGAAAGAACAGAACTACACCACCAACCAACCAGAAGCTGCCACCCACTGCGCTGAGGGCACCAGAGGAGCCCCCACGCCGGGTGCATCCCAGGGGGATCGCCAGGGGCTTCCTACCCTGGGTCTCACGGGGGCCTGTCTGCCTCTGCAGGACCAGAAGATCTACATCTACAGCCTCAAGGGCATGTGCCCCTTGAACGCACCCCAGCAGGCCCTGGACACTCCGGCTATCGTCACCTGCTTCTTGGCGGTGCCTGTTATTAAGAAGGTGAGGCGGGGAAGTGGGGACCTGGCCCTGACCACCCTCTTGTGTCCAGTGGCTCCCCCAGGTGTGTCCAGCTGGGAAGCAGGACAGCCACACCCTTTCGGGCACCAGCCTGGTCACAGGCTGCCTCAGAGACTTGGTGGCCTTCGTGAGCGTGGACACCTGCTGCCCACAGCCGAGACCGCGGCTCCATTCATGCCATGCGTGTTGGCGCGAAGGGTTCCGGTGAGCAGTTGTGTGTGAACCCGACTTCTCCTGACCGTGGTGCTGTCAGGAGACTCTTCCCCACCTGCCCGAGCCGGCGCCTCCTCACGGCCACGTCACCAGGGCCCGGCAGCCCTGCTTCCCACCTGTGGGCTGCTGTGGTCGTGTGTCCGCCTCCGCCTCCTCTCCAGGGCTCACTGTGCGCCCCAGACCGCAGTCCTCCTTCCCCAGCTAGTCCCCAGCTCTGGCAGAGCAGTGAGATGGTCCCCACTGGCCCTGTCCCCTGTGCTCAGGCTTCCCTTCCAGCCAAGCACCGCCTCCGCCCACACCTCTCCCCGCTCCTGCCTGTTTGGTTCTCAGAGTGGAGGCAGCTGCCTGGCTTTCCCAGGTCCTGCTGCCGGCCCAGGGCCCAGCGGGGCTCAGGCAGTGCTGGCGTGGCCCACCCTGCTGGAGTCACAGGTGCCCCCCCCCCCCGGCGTGCACAGAGCAGCTCCCAGAGCTGCTGCTGAACACGTGTGGACCTTTGTCACCCCAGCCAGTAACGGATCATATGGGACTGTGAGGCCCCAGAGCTCGGGCCAGCGCTCCTGGGAGCTGAGGGCGTTCTGATGACCTCCCACAGCCGTGAAATAGAGGAGCTCTTCTCTCCACTGTCCCAGCTCCGTTCCTCTAAAAAGAAACAGCAGCTTGAAGTGAACCTTAGCTTCATTTATGGTCGTGGCCCCAGAGATGGGAATGAGGAGCTCGGGTCCCAGGCACAGGAGGGCAGGGACAAAGCGCCATTGAAGGCCATCGCCAGCCGGAGCCCCGAGCCAGGGCGCCACCTCCTGCACAACCGGGGGGAATAAAGCCTGCTCTGTGCAGAGGCTCGTGCACGGGCGCCTGCCCCTCGGAGGCCACGCTGCCCACGGCCGAGCCGAGCAGACCCCTGCATTCCTGCACGCACACTTCCCGCCCAGCCTGGACGTGGCGTCCACCACACTGGGCAGACTGAGCCGGGACTCCGCGCAGACTCTGAGCCTGTCTGCCTTGGCTGCTTTCTTTCCCTGAAACCCCAAACATGGAATCTGATAAACTTTCTTAGAGCACATTGGCCTGACGTGGAGCTACCGGGACAGCCCACCCTTCTGTCCTCCTGCCCGCCAACAAGGCAGCTTTCTGCAGCTCACCCTCGCTGGCCGAGGCCGGGCCCTGCGTGTCCAGTTCCCACTCTGCCCTGGGAGATGCCCTGGGCGCCTGGAGGGCCCAGCAGTCAATCCCTGCAAATTTGTCCTCTGCCCAGCAGCCTCTACCCAGTGACTGCCAAAGAAGCGATTCTTTATTGCAGATATAGGGGTGCCCCGAGGACCCCATCAGTGGCAGCTGTACTACACGCATCTCAGGGGACTTCACGAGCTGAGAATGTGTGTCCTTTGGCCCAGAGACCGATGACTTGGAAGCTATTTCTTTCAAAGTTAGTGCAGCAAGCATTTATTGTCTACTTGAAACAGAAGATCAAGTGGAGTTCCGGGGCACCAGAGATGAGTGAGACACGGTCGTTCCCTGTGCCCGGCCAGCACGCCTAGGGTGGCAGTGAGCAGAGCACCACGATGCCCACAACAGCTGTCACACGAGCAAGCAGTGTTCACACGAGGGAGGGCCCCATGTCCTGCCTTTGAGGGAGCTCTTGCCGGCCTCAAGGCAAAGGCAGCGCCCCCTGCTGCTCACGCTGCAAGAGCCAACCCTGTGGAGGCGGTACCATGGTCCTGGTGACCGGGTTGGTGCTGGGGGCACCATCCCTCTGTGGCACATCTCTAGCCTAGGAGCAGGTAGGATGGGTATGGCTGTACCAGCCTGGGCCTCTGCCACCTCTAGTCCTGGCCAGGGGCTGCTGCTGGCAGACCAGCCTTTCTGAGGCCTTCGCTCCTTGAGGACACGGATGGGCATCGCACGCCTGTCTGGGACGTACGCAGAGATGTCCCCTCTCTCCCCTGGGCTGGGGTCTCACACGCCGTGTCTCCCTCCCACAGAACTCCTTCCTGGTGCTGGCGGGCCTAGCCGACGGGCTTGTGGCTGTGTTCCCCGTGGTGCGGGGCACCCCGAGGGACAGCTGCTCCTACCTGTGCTCGCACACGGCCAACAGGTCCAAGTTCGGCATCCCAGACGAGGACGCGCGGCAGAACCCCTACCCCGTGAGGGCCATGGAGGTGGTCAACAGCGGGTCGGAGGTCTGGTACAGCAACGGGCCGGGCCTCCTCGTCATCGACTGCGCCACCCTGGACATCTGCAGGCGGCTGGAGCCCTGCGCCGCCCCCTCAGCGATCGCCTCGGTCGTGTGCAGCTCGGACTGCAGAGGGGAGGAGGTCGTCTGGTGCCTGGACGACAAGACCAACTCCCTGGTGATGTACCGCCCGGCCACCTACCAGCTGTGTGCCCGCTACTTCTGCGGCGACCCCAGTCCGCTCAGGGACATGTTCCCCGTGCAGCCCTCGGGTCCGGAGCCCCTAGACAGCCACCCAGCCATCCCGAAGGAGCCCGAGGGCGACTGCATCGCAGACGTGAGCATCATGTACAGCGAGGAGCTGGGCACACAGATCCTGAACCACCAGGACTCCCTGACCGACTACTGCTCCATGTCCTCCTACTCCTCGTCCCCGCCCCCCCGCGCCCCCGGAGCGCCCTGCAGCCCACTCAGCTCCCCGGCCAGCTGCTGCAGCCTGCCTCTCTCCACGGACCACGAGAACTCGGAGCGGCTGCAGGCGCCCAGCGCCGCCTCGGACAGGTCCGAGCATGACTTGATCCCCGTGGACGGGGAGGCGTTCAGCCAGCGCCTGCAGGCCGTGAAGGTCCTCGCCGTCAGGGACCTCATCTGGATCCCCAGGTCAGTGCTCGGCGTGGGCAGCAGCCCGGGTGCCTGCCGCCCGGCCTCGGGAACAGGTGGGCAAAAGCCCTCAGGCCCCTCCCGGCTGCTCTGGCAGAGATGTGCTTCTTCCTCCTGCACTCAGCAGGGACCCTTCCGCGGGTCAACACGGGCCTGGAGAGCTCATCCGCCGCCCAGGGGGCTTCCGGTGCCGCGGAGAGACAGTCCCATGGTCCCCTCTGTTAGGCTTCTGCCTCGAAGGCTGTGCCTTCTCCATAACGCCCGCCATGGCAGAAACTGGATGTCGTCACCTCCGACCGCCCTTCTGCACCCAGGGCCTTCCCCTGGAGAGACGGCCAGTGGACAGACGCCCCCCTCCCTGGTTTCGCTTTCTCAGGCACGGCGGAGATATTATAGTCATTGGCCTGGAGAAGGATTCGGGTGCCCAACGGGGCCGAGTCATTGCTGTCTTAAAAGCCCGAGAACTGACTCCACATGGGTAAGTCTCCTATGGAACCCAGAGGGGCAGCACGGGGAATCCAGGGCCTGCTGCCAGGTCCCTGGTGATGACCCAGCAGCACTGTGGCCCTTTGTGCCCAGGAATAAACATTAGCCTTTACAGTGAAGCCAGAAGGCAAAGCAGGAACACAACGGGGTCCCGCAGGGTCCTCCTGGGGGTCCAGCAAACACCAGCCACACTGAGGTTCCGCATCTGGCCAGCTCTGCCTACTTCCGGGTGCCTGGTGTTCCTGTGACCCGTGTGTCTCCAAGGCTGGTGCAGGAGAAACAGGGATCCCTGCCACTGACTTGCTGTACTTCCTCCTGGGCAGAGTGCCCTGGCAGAGCCACCCACCTGCCATCAGCACCCAGTACAGCGGGTGACGTGAGCGCACAACTCGCCATGGCCGACTTGTCTGTAAGGACCACGTGTCCAAGACACTCACTGTCTATGGCCAAGATGTGAGCCTGGGCTCGGCCACCGTTGTCCCAACAGTGGGACAAGTTATCCCCCAGTGCCCTCTCTCTGGGGACCCCCAGACTCACTGAACCCAAACTCTGTGTGTGTGTTTGCACATGCGTGGGCTCAGGTGTGTACTTTGGAGCCTTTCCACTTCTTATTAGGCCTGCTTCCTTGCAGCATGAGCTACTGCCCATCTGCAGACAAGGGTTTTTATTTTATATGGAGCATGCAGAGGTGGAGAAACCCCATTTACCCTGTTTCTCCCAGAGCAGGACAAGTGACCAAGGAGATTTTGTGGCAGGTTTACTCCCTGCCCTGCAAGCCTTGAGCTGTCTTAGTGACTCCTGGAGCCAGTGGCTTTTGCTTTGCACATGGTTCTAGAAACCTGTCTGTGGGCTGCTCCTCAGCCCTGGCTGACTGTCTTGTGGCAGACGGAGCCGAAGTTGTCCTGTGCCCGCAGATCGGGCTTCTGGGACCAAGTGGGTCTGCAGTCTCTGTGGACCTTTGTATGTTCGCCATGGGTGTCTTCGTTTTTACCTGGTGTCCTTTCCCCTATTCGTCCCTCAAAGCCTAGCTTTACCGAGACCCAGGCGGTTCCCTGAAAGGCAGGACCAGGCAAGGCCACAGGGCAGTCAGAGGCCTCTGGACATCCTCGTTGCAGGATGGCCTTTGTGTAACCACAGGTGAGCCGCCGGCCGACAGGGCCCAAGGGCCAGGAGGCTGCAGAAGCCGCCACTGTGGCCCTAACGGAAACTTGTGCTCACCCACCAAGCAAAATAGTCCATAGCTCTGTATTTCCTAAGTGGGAGCAGAATGGCCAGTCCCGCAGAGCTTGTGGCAAAGAAACTAATCTGCTTCAACTCAGCTGTGAGCCATACCATGGTGGGAACTCAGACCGATGGCATTTTGTGGATACCTGGAGGTCTGAAGGCAAGTCTGGAAGCATCAGCCTTCCAGAGCCATCGAGCCCTGAAGACAGAGCCCATGAGCACGAACTGATGCCCTCAGCCTTTGAGGGCTGTAGGAAGTCCCATGTGGGCCCAGACTGGAGGGCATTGGGACATGTCCCAGGGCCAGGCCTGCCCATGCTACCCCCGAACTACTCTGTTGTCCTGAGATGTGCAGGGCAGGGGCCCTGGCCCCCACCGAGTGGGGACCCCTGTGAGTTTCCTCAGACCCCCTCTCTCCACAGGGTCCTGGTGGACGCAGCCGTAGTGGCCAAGGACACAGTGGTATGTGGCTTTGAAAACGAAAACACAGAGTGGTGCCTGGCTGTCTGGAGGGGCTGGGGTGCCAGGGAGTTCGACATTTTCTATCAGTCCTATGAAGAGCTGGGCCGGCTGGAAGCTTGCATGCGCAAGAGAAGGTAATACCTGCGGCAGGACCGTGGTGTGGCCCGCCGGACTGGACTGCAGCTGGCACGGTTCCTGAGGACCCAGTGGACTGATGGCACTTTCTCCTCACCCTGCGCTTCTACGAGAGCTGAGAAGCTGCTCCTGGCACTGTCTGGGGGTTCTCAGGTTCTGCGGGGCAGTTACCTGAACACGGTGCCTCCCGATGGCTGGTTTTACAGCCCAAGGGAATGCAGTGTGGTCTTTGGGAGGCACCTCCTGCTAACCCACCATCGGTTGTGGGAGCAAGGGAGGGGGACCCCATTGTGGGCTGGATCCCATAAAAGGAGGCAGGTCCTCCCTGGCATAATGGAGCTGCCCGGCTTTCAGCCGCAAGTCTCAGAGGGAATTACACTAGAGACTCTTAGCTGAGAGCATTTGGGGCAGGGTGGGAGGAGGGCCAGACCCCTGCCCCTTCCACCGACACCCCAGCTTCTCAGCTCATTTCACAAGCTCCAGAGTCCCCAGAGCGTGGGGCCCGGCTCGAGCAGGCCGGGATCGGGTGTCTCCGCTCGGCGAAGTCTCTGTGTGGGAAAAACCCCTCTGGACGCCGAGCAGGGACAGTCACCAACCTGTGCATGAATGAGTTCCTTTTCTTGTCACAGTCGGAAAGCCCAGCGCGAGCACACCTCTCGCCTTTCCATTCTCCTCCACAACAAAGGGAGAGGGGCCTCGGGCCGAAGCGGGCTAAGGTAAACTTGGATGCCGCGGGAGCACCAGCCCTGTTTGTTTGCACGTCATAATCTTGTTTATCACTTTAACAAATTAAGTCATCCCTCAGCGGTTAGGCCTCTGGTTGCAAAATCACGCTGTACGGGGCTTCAACCAAGTTATGTATTTGCTAAACATTGACCGTGCACATGGGTAGCAGACTGAAAAGAGAAGTTGTTCACAGGGGACTAACGGGCACAGAAGTAAGCATTTGTGTAAATCGTGTGCGCACACACGTGCACACAGAGCCATGTGTTAGCCAAGAGTGACCAATTAAGGCTGCTTAATCCGGGGAGGGAGTTTGAATGTGAGATCAGACTCTGCCTCGAGTTCTTGAAGCTTCACGAAAATTAAATTATCAAGGTCAGACGTGGGATTTGCTGGGTGTGCAGGCGGATGCGACTCTTTCTATACAAAAATAAACAGACTCAAGATGCCGCTGTGGACTCCATCTTTGTTGCCATGACAATAGCACAGGCCAGACTGAGCCCCCTCCTCAGCACACTGCTTGCACCCTGCAGCTGCCCCCCGGCAGTTTGGTGGTCACAGGCCTGAGGTCCCCACTTCTTTTTCCAAGCCTAGGCCCCAAGTCCTGGGTGTGGAAAGTCTGCGCCACCCGCTGGGCTCCCCACCTTTGTCCCACACAGCTCCCAGCAGACCCTGCTCTCCCCGTCCGTTCACCAGCGGCCGTGCCCTGTGTCACAGACCTGCAGCCAGGCAGCTCTGCGGACACCGGGCTCCCCCACAACCCAGGCCTGTCTTCCTCCTGCCCACGGGCACAGGCCTGTGGTGGGCCTCGGCCACCATGAGGAAAGCTCACAGAGCCGGGGGAGGGGACATCACACCACACTTAGAAAACATGTAGGAAACGCTAGTGAACTTGGCTGCATAAAAACTAGGAATCTAAATGCAAAGTTCCTGCATAGTCCAAAGTTGCACAGCCAACTGGGAAGCAGATTTGCAACAAAACAGACAAACAGCTCACTTGCATTGCATGCAGAATCTGTGCTTCTCGCATCAAAAGAGAAAACTCTCTAGGAAAATGGGAAAGGGCTGAGCAGGTGAGCAGGCAGCTGGATCGCCAAGGAATGCTGACCAGACCCCCGCGTCCGTGCTGGGCTCCACCCGGCAGCCAGGAAGGCTGCAATCCACGACCAGCTGCTCTCCTCACGTTGCCAAGGCTCAAGGCTCAGCAGTTATTTCTTGCACACTCACTAAGTGTCAGACACCGTCACTAGGACAGTTATCATGCAGACACAAGCCACAGTTTCTAGGAGGTTACTTGTGCCGTGCAAGGGCCGCAGCATACAGTCAGAAGTGGGCAGCCGAGGACCGGAGGCTGCACTCCACTGAGGCTGGGTGGTACCGTCTGAGAAAAGGCGCTTGCTTGTACGGGGCTCTTGGGGGACTGAGCAGAAGGGCTTGGAGCTGCGAAGGCCCTGCGGTGGACGGAGCCGACTCGCTGGAGGGGCCCGTGAAAGCTGCTGCGGCTGAACTGTGCAGAACAAGGTCCGCAGAGCTCGGACCTACCGAACACGGAATGACGGCTGTGGGCCTCTCCTTAGCTTCTGGCAGCGCTAAGCAGGACTCAGTCTTTTTAAAAGACCACTTTGGCTGCTTGAGTGGCAGACAGACCAAAGAGGAAATCGTCTCCTTGAGGACACTTAGTAGAGGCTATTTTGGCAGAATCTACTGCTATTTCCAACACACACATACACTAAGACCTGGAAGTCCTGCTTCGCCATTTAACCCTGAAACTGGTGACAGTCCTCAAAGATACAGGACAAGGATGTTTACTGCAGCATGTCTTGCAATGGCTTAAACAAGAACCTTCCCATACCTCTCGGGAGGGAAGTCATAAATTTCTGTACGTACAGCAGTCTGATGCTCTGTGGTGAGAATGAAGAAGCGATATTCCATGGGCTGGTCTGGAAGGCTCTCTGAGGTGTAGTACAGACATTGAGTTTTTGAAAAGCAACCTGGTGTGCAGTGCGTGTTTAGTTACCACTTGCATAAAAAGTGTCGCACAGCTATACCCATGGGCATGCGGAAAGTACCCCAAACGGTGCCGAGAACCTCGCAGACTGCAACGCCTCAGGGGCACAGTATCAAGGGCTGGCGCAGAGGGGAGGCCTTTTGGTGTTCCTTATCGCTTTCTGCACTCTGAATTGCACTCCTACCTTTCTATGGTGGTCATCCAAGCTGATGGGGGACTTCTCCCCAGGACATCAGGAAGGAAGTGCCACCCCCTGGGTCCATGGGAACCTCTGGGGGTGTCAGGCCTGCCCCGGGCAAGGCCGTCTCCCAGCACCCTGTCCTGCCCATCTGGCATCCCCGGTCAGGGCTGAGCCGTAAGCCCTGGCTCTCTTTGAGATGCAGACACAGGGACGGGTATGAGGAGCTGGGGTCAGCCAGCTGCGGCCATAGGTTCTGGCCTTGGTGCCCGCTCGTCCTGGCTTCAGGAGAGCCTGCAGCCCAGGAACAGGGTCAAGGTGCTCCCTGCCCAGCAGACGACACTCAGGCCCTCCCACCACTGAGCTGTGCCCGGAAAGCAGCGGTCTGAGGGGTGCTCTTCGGGCTGGTGCCACTGCACTGCCTACGGATTGCCAGAGTCTCCTGCAGGAGACACGCAGTGACCCCACCTGGGAGGCGTAGGGACCCCACTTCTCTTCCTCCAGGCCTAGAGTGCACGTTACCTGCAGGTCGTTCCTCGTGCAGGAAGCGTGGACAGCCTCGGAGGCGGTGTCGGGACACAGGCTCAAGGCCAGGGCCTGCGGCCTGGAACTGCACCTCTGCATGGCTAGCCGAGAGCTCCTTCCTAAGCCGAGTCAGGTCCAATCTGAGGGGAAGGACAGGAGCGCGTTAGCACCAGAGCACTGTGGCGGGCACTGTGGCCGAGGCTGCCCGCGGCTCGCCCTCTGCTCAGTAGCAGATCTTGATTTTGCTGCTACTCAGTTTCCCAAGCACCTTTGCAGGCAGGACTAGCCCTGGGCTGAGTCAGCAAGAGCCCTCAGGGGCCCACCCGGGCCTCCCTGTTCCTTGTCAAAGCAAGCCGGGCTCCTCCTTGGGCTGCTGGGAGGCCCCTGGGATGGTGGTGGGAGGCAGCTCTCCGTGCCAGCCCTGGCTGCAGACCAACAGCTTCTCGTGACATCATGAGATTAAAAAAAACAAAACATTTCCTCATTATGCCTGTGTCTTTCAACTCTCCGTGGCTACAGCCAAATGCCATTCCTAAATGTTCAGATACATTTTCCGTGAGCCCTCCCGGAGGGCTGGAAGTTCGCAGGGAAGCGGGCGCTCACACGCCCATGCGGGTTCCAGCAGAGGACCTGAGCGGCGAGGGGGGACAGGCCATGCGATGGGCCTGGGCCGTGCTCCTGCCTCGGGGCGCTGAGCGTCACTCCCCGAAACAGCTGCGAAGAGGCCAGGCAGCCTCCTCACCCAAGGACCGCAATTTGGAATTTAGCGTTTGGCGGGTTTGGTGTCGCATGGAAGCCCCACCCCAAGCAAGCTGCCCCCGAGGCCCTGGTTTCCCCTCAGCGCAACAGAAAACCGCTATTCCTGCTCCATCCAATGGGCTCGGGGGTCAGGAGAAGCCACACGCTGCCGCCCTGACCAGCTCCCCGCCCTCCTCCTCCGTGAAGCGCTCCTGAGAAGCCGGGCTCCTGTGCTTGTGAAACAGCCCAGCTGGCAAAATCAGACCGTGTTTCCCCAAATATCATCCAGACTTTCACTGTCACCTCTGTTTGATGACTGAGTTAAGGTGCATACGCACAAAAATAGACTGGCTCGTGTGTAAGAGGATAGCGATATTTAGGAGCCTCATTTTGGGATACATGTTTAGAAAAATGAAATAAGAATAAAATTTTTGTGCATCGGCCAAAACTTTTGTTTTGGCACTTTTGTGCATCGGCCAAACTCACACGCCCTTGTAGGTCTGGAACCTACCACTGTGAAGCAAGGCCACATGCACACACGCAGATACAGCACAACACACTCATAGGCATAGAGACACACATGTGCACACACAGACTGCACGCACACATACACACATGCACATATGCAGATACAGACAGCACATGTGTACACTACACATACATACACATCACTCACGAATACATATATACATACTGTATACCTATACTATGCAAGCATATATACACACAGACCCACAGCAAAAAATTTGCAATAGGCCTGGGACAGGCTGGATATTCAAAGGCCATTAGGATAGCAGTCAAAAGCCAAGACTTGTCTGAAAAGGAGTTCACTGTGACGGAGCTGGGATGAGCGTTACTGAAATAATACAAAGTACTGCTGTTCAACAGAAGGCCGTGGTGCGACACACAGAGGTTATTACAAAGCGTACAAACGGTGGTTGTAAGTGAAAAGGCAGATCCCACGGCACACGTGCGCTCCGCAGTCCCGCTAGTGGCTAGAGGCACGTTCCCGTACACAAGCGGGTGTCTGTTCCCGCCGGCCCATATGTAAGATTAGCTTGTAAAACATGGCTGTCTGGGTAGGAAGGAAAACATGCACACGGGAACACAGTCTTGGAAGAAGGAGGTCTTGCTGCTCGTGAGCACCCTATTCCCCAGCTAGAAAGGGGTGGCCAGAGTGGGGGGCCGGCAGGTGCAGTGAAGCCAGCCGTCTCCAGACAGCCTGGAGACAGTGAACTGCCACCTACTCTCGCCACACACCTGAGGGGGGAACCTGGACTTGGCCTGCTTGGCAGAGGCTGGTAAGATGTGTCTCCCATGATGCTAGTGAAGCAGACGGGTGTATCACGGAATGCTTCGCCCCGGGGACCTCTGCCTGCAAACACACCAAGGCTTGTGAAACGCTAGCGTCCGGGGCCCACAGCTGAAACCACTGAGCTTTGTGTGGAAAAGACACTCCACCTGCTGCCCGGGCTCAGGTGCCAGCCCTGCCAGAGCAGCAGCCAGGGTCCCTTTCCAGGGAGAAGTGCGGACGCCAGTCCCTGTGTCCCGGGGCTTTATCCGGCCACACGGAGGCCTAGGGAGGCTTGGACACCACAGGAAAAGCTATGACTCCCGGTAAGAAGTCCGTGTGGGCTGAGGAGTTAAGGTGGAGCCTAAGGCTTCCGCAAGGGGGCAGTTTTAGAGGTCGGTGGTCTCCAAAAACTCTGTGTGAATAAACACTTCATCTTGAAATAAGAACAACAGAGAACACTGCCCGCCCTGGGCTGCTCCCTCCAAGCGCTCCCAGCCTGTGCCAGGGACCTGGCCCCACACCACCCATGTTCCATCGCTGTCCTCTGTGCCCCCACCGGTGGACAGGCTCTTTCTTCAGCTAAATCGCTGTATGCCCACGGTAGCCAAGCCCTGGGGCCTCAGGGCCAGCCCCCTATGGGGAGTTGCTATGTCACCCTCTCCACCCGCCCCCCACTCCACCACAGTGCCTCTCCCTGGCCAGCACTCATCAGCTTCCCATCGTTAGAAATGCAACACCTGCACGACTGGCTCTCAAGAAAACGCCTGCGCTGGCTCCCTGCTCTGGGGTCGCAGCCCGACTGTGCAGATCCGCACACCAGGCAGGCTGGTGAGGGCGCCGGAAGTCAGTGGTGCCCATGCGCGGCGGGCGCGCACTCACCTCAGGCCCAGGAAGGAAGGAGAGAGGCTGGGTGCACCAGCGTGCCACAGCCCACTCAAGGGCGCGTCTCCTGTGACGTAGGCTCTGCCCGAGGCCCCGCCCCCGAGGCCGCCACACCTCCCCGCAGCCCGCCCTGCGCACCACAGTTTGACCACACAGACGCCCAGACCGCAGGTGCCCTGGGCTCCGCAGGACGCAGCACAGTGGGCGGAACATGAGCGGCGAACGTCCGGCTCATCTAACCCTCCGCTTATGACCTGTGCCTTGGTTCCGTGAGCCTCGATGCATGTTCCTGGGCCCTCAGGCACCTGCATCACGGGGCTTCGCCCCGCTGTCCCCCGCATTCCTAGGAAACCAAAGCCTGGGGAGGAGGAAGCCTGGGGCCGGCATGGAGCTCGGTCTGAACTCGGCCGCAATGTGCCGCCGGCCTCCAGGGGGTCCCTCCTGGGCCCAGGTTCAGCTGCCTCTCGGGGTCGTCCGAACTTCACAGCCGACCCGAGGTCTGGCGGGCAGGGCGTGGCCAGAAGCACCTGCAGCCACGTCGGACTGTGCCTTCCAGGCCCGCGCCGGCCCCAGGTGAGGGCGCGGTACGGCCCTGCCCTGGCCCTGGCGTCCACAGCACAGGCCTCCACTCCGTCCTCTGAGACGTGGCCCGCACTGTGCAGGGTGAGGACGCCCAGCGCCGCCCCGGGAAGGGCTCCTCAGTCACGTCCACCACGGCCTGCTGTGACAACCCTCTGTCCACACAGCGCAGCGGGCGGCAAGAGGAGGAGGCACGGGGGAGTGGACCGAGCCAGGAACCACCTCCGCCCGAAGAGCCGCTCGGGCGCTGAGGCCTCCACTCAGCCGGGGCCAGAGGAGTGAAAGCAAATGGGCTCATTGGGTTTATTTATAAAAACCATTTAAATCGGACCTAAAGTACACTGAGGTGTATCTGCTCCTCGGTGGACCTGGGGGGTGCACGAAGGCACGACGGTGGAGAGACGTGAAGAGAGTCCCCATGGGAGGGGCCCCAACAAGCTGCCACCTGCTTCGCAGGAGAAGAGCCCAGGACCCCAGCACAGGAGCAGCTGAGGACAGACGCAGGTCCACCCTCGCCCACAAAACCAGAGGCGGCGTCTCCACCCGGCACCCCTGTGACTTGGCATCTGCACACAGTGCGGCTCTCAGAGGGCACTCAGTAGTAAGGAAGGCTGTGTCCTCCGGAGACCTGTCATTGCAGGGAGGACACTGGGGGTCACATCTCTCAGGGACGATTCTCTTGGATGACGGGCAAATAAGGAAGATGCCACAGCTGCCACCTGGCTCCCAGCTCGTGGGCCAGGTGCAGGAAGGAGCCACCGAGCCTTTCCTGTCAACACTTCTGGGGATGTCCACACAGTGCTGAAGACTCGGGCCACCCACGCTCGCGCACACTCTCTCCCGCCCTGCCCAGCCTCCGCACACCCAGAGCAAGCCTTGCATCTACGCTCGGTCTGCTTCTCCAGTCACGAGGAGACCCAGGCAGAGCGTGGCCACGGCCGGGCACGTCCCCAGCTCCTAGCCACGCTGTCCCTCCTCAGGCAACAGGCCCCCGCACAGGGACTCCCACCGTCCCCAGACTAAACTGTGCCAAGGCCTCCTCCTCCCCGCAAGGAACTGTATGAGCTCAGGCCGAGGAGTGTGAGGCCTTTCCTGTTACAGGGAGACAGAGGGGGAGTGGGGCGGGGGATGGTCCAGAATGATGCCAAGCGGGCCGGGTACAGGGGCGTCCTCGGGGCCATGGTAACCAGCAGTGGGGCCTGGCCAAGAAGCTCTGCTGATTGCCAAAATATAAGAGCTCCTGTGCCTCCTCAGAGCCCAGGGGAGGAGGGAGTCAGTGCCAAGCTCCCAGCCTTCCCTCAGCTTTGCACCCCATACCAGCTCTCCAGTCTCAGGAGCAGTTCTCATGCCTACAGCCAGGGGGCGCCCGTGCCGAGGCACCCAGCCAGTGTGCTCTCACCAGCCTCTGCCAGCCCAGCCCAGGGCCAGCCGAGAAATGGATGCCCCTGGGCTCCTGGGCCTTCTGAGAAGAGTTTGTGGGCGTGATGAGTTTACTTTACCAAGTATTCCCAAGTATGAGCCCACCTGGGAAAGAAGGAGCCGTTGTGGCCGCGTGTGCACATGTGTAAACACAAGCCCCAGGGGGCGGCAGTGTGGCCAGAGCCACGCGGAGCCGTGCGCGCCCGGGCCTGGGGGAGGGGGTCCCCTCGAAGCTTTCTAATGGACATCTTGCCTTCCTTGTGCACAAAAGTTCTAAAAACATAACTTGGCCTCTCTGCACTTTTATCACAGGCTTGTGGAATCTGCTGCCTGTGTACCAGCACATGACGCATCCATGCATGTGCTTTCCAGGGTGCATGTCGCATGCTGTGCATACACATGCTAGGGTCCCTCTCACATGCAGCCCTATGGCCAGGCACATGGACAGGTGGACTTGGGTCCACTCCAGGGTCTCTGGGGACCTGAGTGTCCACAGAACAAAGGGACAGGGGAGATAATTGAGGGGGAGCCAGAAACTGGAGCAAAACTTTTCCTGTGACAGTCTCCGGACAAAAGTAGCTTCTAGAACTACAAAGACCCTGGATTTTCACATGTGGAACCTACCGATCCTTGCCCTGACCTCAAGGAAATGCCTCAGAACTCCGCCACCCCCGGCAGCAGAGGCCACGTCTGCGTCTCACCTTTCTGTCAGCCACACAGAAATTATTCTGCAAAGCAGGGCTTGTCCCTTATGCAGCCAGGGCACGTGGTGGAGAAAAGCGCCGTCCCAAGGCCCCTCATGCTCAGCCACAGAGGGGGGCTGCAGGGAGCTCTGGGTCCCTGGGGGCGCTTCGGCCCCGCCCTCTTGGCTCCGGGGTGAGGCTCTGCCGGGCAACCCTCATTCCAGCACCACAAATCAAGAGCCAAGAAACACAAGACTTAAAGCCACATGAGCAGCCACACATTGTGAGGGAGGCGGCCGGGCCTGGCGGCCAGGACACTCCACTAACGCCAGAGGGCCTGGGCTCTGTTAACCCTGAACTCGCCACGCCGTGGTGAGAGTCGAGGTCCCGCTAGGCCTGTGAGGAGCTGCCCAGCAGCAGTTAGACCTGTGTGCAGCTGGACTGTGAGGGGAAGCCGGGGGGCCAGACACCCCAGCAGTTCTAATGTCCCACATCTGTCCCATTCAGAGGGGCCATCCCTGACCCCGTCCCTCCCTTTGAATCGCGGGTGTCCACGGCTCTCTAAACAAGAGAGTGGGGTGAGGATGGAGCAGCGTGGCTTCCAAAACTCAGCCAAAAAAGACAGTGAGTGGGGACATTGATTTGAAGTCCTGAGCAGCAGATGAGCCACCATGCTGGGGGGGAGCCCAAGGCACACAAGGTCCACCCTGCAGGCAGAGGGACCCAGAGAAGGCTTCTTCGGGTGGTTCTGGACATTCGGTGCTCTGAGCCATTGGCATTACTAAGATCTGGGGCAATTTCCTCACACAGCAGTGACTGGAACAGGTGGCCATGAAAGAGGTGCACAGAGCTGTGGCCACAACGTTCTTACTCTCTCCACTTCCACACATGCAGGCGGAGCCCCTGGCTGACCCGCCTGAGAGCTGCCCCTCGGGGTACAGCTGCGCCGTGAGTCTCCCGGGCTCCAGGCCCAGGGAAACAGTCAGCAGCACTACAGGCCTGAGAAAGAGGCTGGCGACCGAGTCCTGGCCGCTCACGCTGGCCGAGCTCCAGGGCTGGTCTGCTGGGCTGTGCTCAGTGTTTCTGGGCCCCACGTACAATCGAGGACTCGAGAGTCATGGGTAACTGCAGCCGCCAGCGCCTCGGTCCGGAGTGGTGAACGGCGGCGGCGGAGGACTTGGAGAGGAAAACTTCGCGCCTCGTCTTTGCCTTCTGTTTCTGACCCACGATGCTCCTGGGATCCTTCTGTGGTTGGCCGCTGTCACCCTGGGGTAGAGAGAAGGATGGAAGCTTCTAGGAAAGGAGAAAAAGGGGGCGAGCAGGTGTCTGGCTGTGGAGGTGGTTTCGCCAGGCGGCCAGGCAGCCTGACCACAGCTCCAGCTCCGGGGCCCCGGCGGCCAGCAGTGCCGGGACTGTGGGCAGCCAGCAGCTGCCTTTGCGGCCACTGGTCTACCCGCGGAAGAAGCTGATAAGCTGCAGCGCAGGACCTTCTATGCTCCTGCCGAGGCGTCAGCCGGAGACCAGAGAGCAGGAGAGAGGCCCGAGGTGAGGCGCGGGTCTGGCCTCCACAGCGTGGAGGGAAACACCCTTGATCTTCCCATCCCTGTGGTGCGCTTGGGAAACAAAGGCCCAGGGAAGCCGCCAGCCCAAACTGTGTCGTTGCCCGGGGCAACCTGGCCACCGTGCTGACCAGCCTGGGAAAAAGTTGTTGTTCGCCTTGGGGGGTGGGTGTTGTTTTGTTTTGATTTTTTTTTTTTAAAGCCTGGACCAAATGAGCTTTTCAAAATGCTGCTCCAGGGCACTGTGCCCCTTGCAGATGGCCTGAAGGGGCAGATCCTGGGAGGGTCCGGCCCACGGCATTCAAGAAGAAATGCTCACAGACTTCCAAGCATCCGTGTGCTTCCCCTGCCTCGCTGTGCAGATGGCTCTGTCCTGGGTGTGCCTGAAACCAAAGGGCCAGCCTTGTATGTCCCCATCTTGACTTTCATGAAGGAATGAGGTCAAAAGACCAGCAGTTCTGTCCGTGACAGGAGCAGGAGCCGTATTTCCTATTCTGAGACAAGTTAGGAAGTTTAACGTTAGTCATTTGCCATGATATCGTGTTGTCACAGAAGTTCGGTTCGTGTCACATCAGACCAAAAGGCAGTACTACTCCAGGCCTGTTGGTGAGAGGAGGTCATGACACAGTGGAAGTCGTCATTACAGAACGTGGGCTTCCTTCATTCAGAAAGCAAATCCATCTTTAGGAAGTGCCTTCTCTGCATGGGCTCGGACTGGTCCTTCCATCATTTTGGTCCTGAACGTTTCACTGAGACAAGCTTGGGTCCCGCCAAGCTGCACACAGTGACCTCCCCAGTTCTGAGTTCCCATCATGGCGCCCAACATGGGCCGCTGGCTCCAGATCCTAACGCCAGCCTCATGAGGCTCAATACCCACCTCGTGCCCACTGTGCCGCCTCCCACTGAGGCCCTCTGTGGCCGAGGGACAGTGTGGCAGCTTGCCAGCCTCCACCTGCAGGAGGACTGAGCCAGAAGATGGCGAGAGAGAGTGCTGAGTGCTGGGGTGCACTGCGGGGTGCTTGCCCTGCTTACTGGACCCGTCAAAAGCAAGACACAAGAGAAAATTCAAAATGGCTCAAGCCTTTCCTACCAGAAACTCAGTCCATCTGCTTCTGGGGAAGTAGCTGTCCTGAATGAGGCGTGCGAGTGAAAACACCCCAGAGCAATCCCAACTGGGTTAAGATTTTTTTTTTTTCCGGTAAGACTTAGAGGCTACACTTCCTACCAGGCACCCGGTTCTGCTTCTCCTGGAGTCCCAGTGCGTCTGTGACTACAGCGGAAGTGAAGCCGTGTGAGACGCTGGTTCGCAAAATCTGCCTGGACCTCTGAACATGCTTACTTTAGGCACCGACTCCATGCTGTGAGAAAGCTCAAGACATGTGGAGATGATGCTCCACCTGAAACCCCAGAGGAGCTGAGCTCTGGCCAGCAACTCACGGCAGTTCTGCGGGAGCCTCTGAGCTAGTCAACCCACAGCACCACGAAAGATGACAATAAAAAATAACTGTGACCACAGCCACTGTAATTTAGAATGGTCCTCTGCTCAGCAGCAGTCAGCCAGAGCAGGGATGCCCAGTGGGCCAGAGGTGTAAGACACTTAGGATCTGGGCCAGGGATGTAGCTCAGTAACACCATGCCTGCCTCGCAAGTGCAAGGGCCTCAGTTCAATCCCCAGTACTGCAAAATAAAAACAAATAAAACCAACAACAACAAAATCACTGCCAATAAAGTTTTTTTTAAAAAAGGAACTTAGGATCAGACTGAAGAGGAAAACAAAGCCTCAAATTCTAGAAATGGTGGGAACAACTCTGAGGGGTTTCTATTTTAAACAGACAGGTACAGGGATAGGCAGAGCCCAAATAGACTGTTAGGCTCTCTGCATTGACAACACCATTCAGTGGCCCTCCTTACAAGGCATCATATTCCTGCTTCTCACCCCCAACAACTGGAGGAAATGGATAAACCATTTTCAAATGCACCAACAGGAAATCCCAGAGTTTAAAATGGGCATTTCATGAAACATCCTAGATAATTGAGCAAAAACCCACTATAACATAGAGGTAACAACCCCAACCAATAAAATACTTAAAGAAAGTAAGGTACTGAGATAAAGAGATGGAGATTTTAAAGAAATATAATAAATCTATTTAGAAAAAGATTAGCCTGCTATAAAAAAGAACCAATTAAAACTCTTCAAGACTAGACATTTAATTGTCAAAACAGAGATGGAGACCCCTGAAGAATAAGTTCTTAAAATTCAGGACAAAGAAGCCTTCAAAATATCATACAAAAGACAAAACCATGAGATATATAAAGAGGTATTCAGGATAGATCCAGGAGTTGAAGACTATCTAACACAAAGCCCTGAGTCAGTTAGAAAAACACCAAAAGAAACAGTAGAAGAAAAATGTATTGTAACTTGTTCCCCAAAAGCTTAAGAAGACACTGAAAACATGTATAGACCAATAGAAAAAGTTCTGGGTAGAAGTAAAAGATTAAAATATTTTTAATAAAGTACCCAGAGTCACTCATTTTTATAGGCACTTTCTACCTGGCCTTCAGGAAACAAACAATTACCATCTGAAGTAAACTATTACAGAGCATACAACAAAATATAAAATAAACCAACATATTTTCCAAAAAGAATAGAAATTGATACCAAAACTAAAAGACTACATTGTCATAGATGAAAAATTCTAAGATACCGTTTGCCCTCTGGGCCTATGAATCAAAAATATTGGGGGGAAATGCATCTATAAGGAATATGTATAAATTATTAAATATTTATTATTCCCTAAACAGTACAATATGACTATTTACATAACATTTATATGTGATATTGTGGGGACAGAACTAAATTCATTTATATTTTATGTATGCTTTATACATATAGCCTAAAGAGAATTCTATATATTTTAGATAATTCTGTGCATGAAATGAGGATCATGATATGAAACTGTCCAGTTGTGGTATTGTGTTGGTGCTCAAAAGTTTCAGATTTGGGGCTTTGTAGATTACAGATGCTCAAACTACCTTACAGAACGGCCATGGAGACCCAATAAGAAAATGTGTGTAAATCACCTGACCCAAGGCAGTTTTCAATAAAATGTTAGTTATTTCCTCTTGTTGGTTGCATAAGTTCACAAAAATTCAGTTTTAGATGTAAAATCCAGGGGTGAACTCTCCTGAAATGGCATTAATCTGTCCCATGTCTACTCGAGAACCTGCCCCAGAGCCAAACCCTGAACGGGAGAGCAGCCGTCCATGTGGGTCTAGGTTTCTGCAGCCAACTAAAAGCTCCCTCATGGGGCCGGCTAGCGGCCCTGGCACAGTCGTCTCCGGTGTGGCAGTGACAGCGCTCACGACATTCCAATGCCAGAGGCAAGAGAGCTGCAGATAGAGCGCCATCTAGAAGCTGCTTGGTGCACATTACTTACCTACCGCCTGTTTGCCAATAAAAGCTCTAATGCTCGGAGTGGTCGGGTGACTGGGATCGCACAACGGGTGGCAGACCCCAAGAGCCTAAGCTTCTCTCCAAATGCCAGTGGGAGGGAAACCATGTGAGAACAGGAAGCCGCATCCCCAGCTGAAGGCACAAGGTCTCTCTCTTGGGACTCGGTGCTTGGACAGCCTGATTTGGCTGGAAGAGCAACAAGGCACCTGGCCTCTTTCTGCTGGTTGTGCTGGCCCCCGTCTGTACACTCACCCTTTCTGAGCGTGGCATGGGACACCGCAGGCTGTCTGCAGATGGGCCCTGGCATGGCTTCCCTTGCTGAGTACAGCGGGCAGCTTGGCAGCTGGAGAGTTGGAAGCCTGCTTCCCCACTGCTAGGGAAATTGAGATGCCACCGTTCCCTCAGACTAAATGGTCACACTTCTCAGGGGGACAGCCAGACTCTACTTGCCTTCTGTGAGGATGACACAAGCCTCCAGAATGCTGGTGGCTATCACAACTGCTCCTCACCATCGGAAGCCATCTGTCATGGCCAGTGTGGCTCCCTGCTTGGCCAGGTCCCACAAACAAGGCTGGCTCTGGAACCCTGCCCCATGGTGACAGCTGGGGGCCTCGGTGCCAGGGGAAGCAGGACAGATGCAAACACGCTGGTTCTCAGGCGCGAGGCCAGAGACAAGCATGAACTGAAGGCGGGACAGGAGCCCTTTCATTCCAGGCCTGCTGTGAGAGGTGGGGCTGCAGGTCCTGCCAAGGGGCCAGAGCTAAAGGGAGGACAGGGAGGGCCCCGGCCCCCAGGCTGCCCAGAACTGACCTGCTCGGGCCGGAATGGCCCATGGTGGGGCTGCCAGGAGCCCAGCACATGGAATTCTGCAGAAGTTCCCTCCACAGAGCAGCACACGCCATTCCCCGCTCCAGCAGAGACCCTGGAGGCCCACACCGAGGCTCTGCAGCTCTGGCTTTGTCATGAGGACAGGAATTCAGGGAGAAGTGTCGGTGTGAATCCACCTCCACCCCACAAAGGTCGATAGAGAATCCCTTTCTTTTTGCCTCTAAACATATGACTGGGGCTCCAAGGGACCCATAGAATCTTGCTGCTTTCCGTCCAGAGTTGGACATAGGGTGGACGGATGACTCCACAACCCGGGAAATCTAAGGAGGCACACCTGGCAGAGTCCCTGCTCTGACAGCATGGCAGGAGCCAGGTCGGACTGCATCTCTCGGGTCAACCCAAGGTCAAGAGATGGGGCCACACTTGCTGGACAGCTGGCGAGGCCTAGCGAGCGAGAAACCTGAAGTGCCAGCCCATAGGGAAATGAGTTCACCCAGGTCAGGGGCGCTCAGCACGGCCTGCCCCCAGGAGAGTGGCATGAGACACCCCCAGGGGAAGTCGTGCCCAGAAAAGAGTGTTGAGCGTGCCAGGTCATAAGGACAGTGGTGATTGAAAAACAGGACAGGGAGAGCACTATGAATGGGCATCGCACACACCTTACCTTCAGTGGGGCAGCCTGGGTGGGGGGCACCGCCCCGCTGTTTTACCTGGGAGGTGATGTTTGCTCTGTCTGGGTTGTGCAGTGACCTGATTTTCTTGGTGCTTACACACAGTCATAGAGATCTTGTCCTGCTGTACGTGTTGGGGGGGGGGGTGGCCCTAGCCTGACCTTGGTTCGTTGTGAGGTTGTTGGTGACCACAGGACACCAGAGGGGGGTGGAAGCCCCAGGCAGCTCCCACTAGTACCGATCCCCACTCAAGGACAGCAGGGACCACAGGTGGCCTGCAAGTCCCTGTCCAGTCTCTCCTCTGCCTGTCCAGACTCACTGCCCTGCTAGAGAAGACAGACAGAAGGTCATTATTTTGAACCAGCCTTAACCGGACCAAACAAGAATGGAGTCACGCGCGCTAAGTACCACACAGCGACATTGAACTCCTAACCAGGTCGACTTCCAAACAAAACCAGGAGAATGGCAGCGAAAGGAGCCCTGGGAATCTGAACTGGCACACAGAGGGGCTTTCTGTTCTAACCCTTTGGGGAGGCAACTTGAAAGCAACCAATCTGCCTCTGGTTCTGTTCCTGCTCTCTGGAGCCCTTTCTGCCCCTTAAGACTGACTCCTCTGTCAGCTCTTCCGTGTGAACTCTCATCCTATTTTATGGCCACAAATGAAAGCCAGGTAAGATCTTTAAGCTAAATTTGTTGTCCATCTGTCCTGTAGTTTGCTGATGCTCCACTGGCACACCGGCCTTCAACACATCCAGGTCCTCCAGCCTCCTACCTGCCCTCCAGGCCCAAAGTATCCCTGTCCCGCCACTGGTTAAGTGGTGCATCCGTTCCCATGGGCCCTTCCCATGAGCCCTCCTTAAATAGTAAATGCTCCCAAAGCAGCAATGTTTCCTCTTTTGTTCACCATTGATTCCCAGTACCTATTTCAATGCTTGGCACTCACTCAGTAAATGTTGGATACTGTACAATGCCCCAAGAGGAAAACAGGCCAAGAGATTCACCGGGGAGCACTGCCTGCAGCCAGAACTGGCAAGGGTTTGTGAATCAGGGTGAAGATACTGTGATGGATTGGTGATGCCTGACACAGGCATGGAGCTGGAAGGAAGCACACAGATTCCCACCCTAGAACTATGATCTGTGAACCTGAAAACCCAGAATATTCTCCCTCGTAGATTATAAAGCAATGAGACTCCTGAATAATATTCCTCAACTCTACAAATTGCATTTGACATATTTGAGAAATCCTCTGATAAATTTAAAATATGAATTATCATTACTCATCTTACCCTATCGCCATAGGGTTGCAGTTTTTTAGAAATCCAGGCCAAGCCAGGTCTAGCACAACCATCTCTATGATCACAGTATATCCTGAGAAGCTGAGCAAGTAGAGGATAGGAAGTTCTAACCCAGTCAGGGAAATTTAACAACTTACAGAGACTCTGTTAAAGTTATAAATAATAAAGAAATAAAGACAAAGGGCTGGGGTATAACTCAGTGCAAAGGCCCTGGGTTCTGTGAGTACTGGAAAGAAGAAAAGAGGGAGAAAAAGAAAGAAGGGGGGGGAGAAAAGAAAAAGGAAAGAAGAGAAAAGAAAAGGGAAAGAAAGGAAGGGGAGGAAATGTAGGCTGATTACCAACACAGGAAGTTTTGGCTTGGAAATGGCTACTGACTTTGAATACTAAACAGAATACTGATTCTCTGCCATGTCAGGGCATGTGTTAACTCTCTGTAAGGGCCCAGGGGCAGGCATACTGCAACAATTCTAAGTTGAAAGCAACTTCCGTTTTAGACACATCCTGAGGTTGATAATTCAAAAACAAAAGACCAAGCAGCAATGTGGCAGTCGCACCACCCCCCAGACCCCCCCCCCACCGGGGATGACACTCTCGCCAGGCTTTGGGCATTACACATTGTACTTTTTATGCAGATCGACAAGTATGTGCAGATATTGCAATTTTTTTTTTTTTTTTTGCTTTTGAGACAGGGTCTCACTTTGTAGTTCAGGCTGGCCCTGAGCTCACTATGGTGCCCAGGCAAGCCGCCGCGAACTCAGCAATCCTCCTGTCTCTGCCTCCCGAGTGCTGGGATGACAGGCGTGAGCCACCACGTCCGGCATTGTGGTATGCGGTGTTGATTGTTGGTGGGCGTGTCTC